>APFE030926489.1:0-16108 GCA_000404065.3 Pinus taeda | reverse complement strand
ACAATATAAAAAGCTTTAAAATCAATTAAAATCAAAACAACGAAAAAAAACAATATGAATGGTCTATTAATTAGCATGATATTTAGTGTTTGTCAATGTATGGTGAAAAATTGTATAATTTGTATTTTTTAAAAGATTTTAGATTTTTTTAATGTAAGTATGCCTTGAGTTAAAGGAAAATGAGATAAATGTTATAATATGAATGGATGATTATTGAAGTGTAAATTACATGTTTCAAATGTAAATGTTGTAAATTAAATGTATTTTTAGAAAAATGTGTTGTAACGGAAGAATGAGGCCTCATCCTCCTTGAGCACTTGGAAGGAATTTAACCTCTTCCATCAAAAATAACTTTATTAACAATTCTGTGCATAATTCTCTTATACTATGTGAGAAAAGAAAAGAATAATATATGACTACATCAATATTTACTTTGGGCAAAACCATTTCAAAAAAAGAATAATATATAACTACATCAATATTGACTTTGGGCAAAAGCATTTCAACAAAACTAGGAGGTGAAGTCTTTCCTGTAAATAAATCTGCATGCAATACTCACATAAATATTAGAGAAAAATGTATATTTTTAAGAAAATATAACCAAAAATATCAATTTATTTTCTATATAAAAGTAACAATACTTCTATCACATATTTAAATAATAAAAACAAATACTAATTTACTTTCCTCCACACTTTTCTTAAAAATATATGTAAACAGTTATTATGACACATTTCTGGCCAGGAAATCTACAATAAAATATTATTACAAAAGATAAAATAAAAATAAAAAATATATTTTATTAATAAATTATAAGAATATATATATATATTATATTATTTTTCCTCATCGAAATTAAAATACGTAATTAAATAATATATATATTATGATTTATAATACTAATTAATTAATTAATTAAATTTGATTTTTAAAACTTATTATAAGTTTTTCCACTGACTGAAAAATAAATACAAAACCACAGATGTAGGCCATTTCATTTTATACGGCTTTAACTATCTCTCAGTACGAATGGTAGAGGGGCATTTCAAATACAAACGGACTAGCTAAGACCAACCAGATCGATCGAGACTTGATGGGCGTTGAACCTCCAAAGAAGGCTGTAACTGATACACGAGGATTTGAGCGAAGGACAGCTATATATATAACAGAGAATTCCCAATTTCCCAATTAACGCTAAAGAGCAGAGCTGAGCTGATTATTATTAATTTAAAAGTTTGATAAACCAATGATGAGAAAGAGTAAGTAGTACTATTAATTTAAAAATGTATACATATTATTAATTTTAAAATTTAATAAACCGGTCAGAAGGAAGGGTAACGATGTTGACCCAATAAATTAATTTGTGGGTTTAATTGACAGGTTCAAATTGTTTCAGATAAAAATTATAACGGTTATAAACCATGGATTAAAGTAGCACATAACACACAATATATGTGGTCATTTAAAATATACACGGACTGTTAATACGGGAGGGAGATATATATAACTGAGAATTCCCAATTGACGCGAAAGAGCTGAGTTGGATTATTATTAATTTAAGAGCTGTATGTATTATTAATTTGACAACTTATATTATATATTAATTTGAAAATTTAATAAGCACGGTAACTGTAAGAAGACGGTTTCAAACGACATTAATGACGTTGAACTAATAAATTCATTGGTGGATTTTGTGTTTAATTCACATGCTAAAATTGTTTCAGCGTTGGTGGGTTTGAATTAGTTACAGATAAAAATAGAAGGGTTAAAATAACACACGGCACAATACATGGCATGTTACACCGAAAAAAGCCAAAGGGTAAGCTAAGTCTAAAGACATGCGTGGATTGAAGCAATGAATCAAAAATTAAATGTAATAGAAATGGTATGGTGGACACATCAGGGTAAAATTATTGAGGAGGAAAACAGGGCACAATACACAACACGTTACAGCCAAAAATTTCAGGTTGAACGAACAATATACAATGAGTTATACCCAAAAGGGAAAAAACCCACAGGTTAAACAAACAAATAACGCAATACACAAATGACGTGCAAAAAAAAGCATGGGTTAAACTAATAAAGAAGAGGTTATAGTAGAAAAGCACAGACTAAACTAATACACAACTTCTTAAACCCAAATACACATCTAGGAGAAGTGATTCAAAAAGCGAGTGATGCTTGGATTCCAACGGGATAAATTGGTGAAGCAATGACGGATAAATTATATCTAATAAAAATTATTGAGGAGGCCCATTGAAGCAATGAGGAAAAATTAAACATAATATAAATTATTAATGAGGAAGCAGAGCCTTAAATTCAATAGAAATGGCTAAAGAACTATGTTTAAACAAATCAAAAGGAGAGATATAGGACCATCTCTATATACCTTGAATTAGGATTCCGATTTCACGTCTTCAGCGAGCTAATTAGGAGGCTTTGAACAATAGCAATGTCAACCACCTGTTTCCTTATTTTTTTCATTCATTTCCCTGCAACGTTAGCCCTTCATTCATTCCAATAATTTACAATGCACCAAACAAAAATACAAGGTTAATACAAGGTTATGAAATGGAATTAGTTATTGTAGCAGAGCAGAGATGAACAGAAACACTGAAATTAAATAGAATTTGATCCATACCATTTTTGGGAGATAATTTGATCTAATAATTTGTTAAACAACCCAACTCCCCTTCCCTGTGCTTTTCTTATCAGCCTCCTCTATCCCACACAACCATGACAGACTCAAACAAAAACTCGACACAGATAGACCTAGACTCTAACCATAGAGACATACAAACACACAAGCATAACGAGACTTGATATGGACAAAGGAGGAAGATGCTCAAAAAACGTGAAAATGTGTGAGCCCAAGTATTAACGAAGTTTTACAATGAAGGGCAAGGTCTTTGATCTTGATAGGAATTAGTGTAGCCATGTAAATGGAATAGCTAGTAAACCATCAAAACCCTTATCTCATGAGATATGTCACATTACCATGACGACTAAAAAAATCGTGAAGATCTCAATACTCATAATTAAATCTAATTCATTCTCTATTTGATGGGTGGAATACAGATCTCAAAACTCTACCCAGGATGAAAATTACTTATGAAGTTGATAGGTTAGAGATTGTCAATAATGCCAAAGCTAAATTCAAGACAAGGAATTCCTATGAATAATCAAAGGTTGATGTTCACTAGACAGGATCTCGAAGATGGTGGAAGTGTAGTTGATTATAATATTCGAAAGAATGTACCATTTTTCTTACCCTTTTGCTTGTCCTTCATCTCCCAAGTAATATGTAGTTTTTTGTGAAGCAGTTGACTTGTAAAACTATTATAGTTGATGTTAAGCATGTGAATACTGTTAAAATTCAAGACAAGGAAGGAATTCCCCTGTATTAGCAAAGGTTGATCTTCATTGGGATAAGAAACCATAGGATAAGAATTTTAAAGGTTTGGTATAAAGGAATTGACTCTCCCCCTAGTTCTTTCTCTATGTGGTGGTATGCAAATGAATCACTTGACGATAATAAGGAACATATTTTAAATAAGGATGGAATTCCTCCATATCAGTATAGGTTGATCTTTCTTCAGAAGGGAAACTCCTATAGGTTGATTTCCGAGAGAAGAATAATCATCTTATTAATGCATGTGATGTAGAATTTGGTTCATATTATTTCCATTTTTGTTTTATACTTATTTTAAGAGGTCAATAATTATCGCTGCAACTATTCAATTTGGTTTATTGATCCTTTTCCTTGTCCATTTAAAATATTTTCTCATATGAATCAATTATTTTTGTTTGCTTGTATCTCCACCTATATACTCATTATATGGATTTGTCTAGTTGGTGTAATTCTTTGGAGCCTTTTCGTGCTTTCGTGTCTTCCATAAATGTTTTCTATCTATTATTGGAAAAGGATTGTTGTCCATTTTACTTATCTAGGAAATAAACTCAGTAGGTGCTTTTAGAAATGTAATTCAATATTTTCTATGAAACCTAATGTAGTTGAATTTGAGACTTAGTGGCATAGGAGGCACTTGGGTGGCTAGAAATTTTTTTAACCAATTTGTGTCAACTACAAGTCTATACATTTTCCTGTGAATTATTATTTAGTACTTACATTTTTCAACTATCATTAATCTTCCTTTTTTACAGTTACCCGAATGAGAAACATTTTCCTTTGCTTAATTTCCCAACAATATGTGCACACAGTAGAAGTCTTGAATTTTTTTTTAGTAGGCAAGCTTTCAGTTATTTCCCTCTTTTGCGTGACTACTATTCTCAGTGTCCTAGTTTGATATGGCTTCTTGAAACTTGTGTTTTTTTTCCTACAAACATTTTGATTTGATAAGAGAAATATGATTTATAGCTTTCTCAGACTATGTATTTCACCATCAAAATTGCAAGTCCTTAAATTAAAATCATATTGATTTAGCCTTATTACATTTTCCTATTTAGGAGCCATGAAAGCCACTATGATTTGGCTCTAGGATTTGATGTTAAGGAAATGAAATAAGTTGGTTATAGGAAGATTGTCTTCTTCAGTATATCTTGTGGATCTGATATGATTTTGGTAATGGTGAGTTCTGTGTATGCGTAAGTGTTGGATGGTGTTGAATATGTCTTGTTTGTTAGTATTTCCCCCATTTTTTGGGGATTCATTTATTTAAAATGCTAGGTAGAGTCCACAATTTTTAATGAAAATGAACAACTAAGCTACAATACTAGCTTGAGGCAACATCTTTCAATAATTAATGACTTTCCTTATAAAAAATCATGATAAAAAAATTATCTTCAGGTGACATCTTTAAATAATTACTAATTTCCGTTATTAAAAATCATGGTAACAAATATCGTTATGGACAATGCTCTTAGGTTGATACTCTACAAGATTGAGGCGTGATATGTTAAAAATAATTCCAAAACTTTTACTATGTAGATAGAGTATAATGTCTAATAATTTCACAAAATTTTCTAGATAATCTTATAAGCTCGTTGAACTTTCATCTCCGACTGTTGATTACTTGTAACAAAAATTTATATGCAATGAATACAAATTTCCCTTACATGGCAACTTGGAATAATTCTTGTGGAATTTTATTATGTTGTCATCTTCAATTGTTAATGTCTTGCATTGAGGCATAATGATAAAATTTTCTCTGGTTTTGTCTCGACACGAATTTCATGCTTGGTATAGCCTTTGCATTTTATTTATTTAATAATTTCACCATCCAATTTGAGAGTGAATTGAAGAGAATCTATTCTAATTTGTTGTAATTACTTATCCTTACAAGGTATTTGTGTTGTCTTCATAATGAGTTCTTAGGATTCATCTTACTTGCATCCTTTCTTTTCTTCTTTTAGGTAATTTTTTATTTTTTAGTTGTTTCCTTTGCAAGCCTATTCTTTGTCTTGAAAACACAAACAAAATAGTTTTTCTCTAAAAAGTACAAGAAAAGATGACATGTTTAACCCTTCAATTATGTCCGATGGGAAATTCAAAACAAGAAAAAGTAATTAAAAAACCAAACTAAAAACAAGAAAACCTTACCATGTCTTACCTAGTGGTACTTATTTCAATTTTTAGTTGTTTGAAATAGTCCAAAGAGTAGGAATTTTTAGTAAAATATCCCTAGATTATTTTCATGAAAATTTTACAATACATCAAATGGTTACAGGTTTAGCACTTTGGCTATGCATGGCAGAAAATTCAAGCCTAAGAAAAACTAGGAAAAAGAGATATCTTAGTATGCCTTACTCGATGGTACCAATTTCAATTTTCATTGTGTTTTAAATAGCCTTGAGGAGAAGGAGTTTTTAGTAAAATATCCTTCAATTAGTTTCCATGAACTTAATATCTTTTGGAATCTTGTAGATTGTCACACCCTTTTTTTTAATTTACCCTCAAAGATGGTATTGGAACTAAAGTTTATTCATAGTTCTAGGGAAAGTAAAGGAAAAGTTATCTCTTACTCATCTCAGTTTCCTTATTGCAAAAATTGTGTGACTTTCATATACCCATTTTTTTTTAGGTTACATTTGTTTCTTATCATTATTTTCTAATCACTAGATATTTGTGAAGACATTTTCTAAACGAGTTATTGAATTAATTCACCAGAAATACTAAAACTCTAAATGTAGTGAGTTCTAGCATGAACGGCAATGTGAAAGCCAAGATTCAACACTAGAATTTGTTGGCAAGCAATTGGAGGGTGGGTGGGATTTATTTGATTAAATATAAAAAATGATTCTATGCCTCATTTGATACCTCATCTTACAGTGGGATACACATATTTATTGAGATTTTGAGTCGCAAAACCATAATTTTGAGGTTGATAGCTTAGACACCATTGACAATGTCAAGTAAAATATTCGACATGAGCGCATGCATATTTCTGAGTGATGTTTAATATTTCTAGCAATCAACTAAAATGAATCAAGTCTTCTGTTGGTTATGTGTTTGAGAGATAAAATCCATATCTTGGTCAAAACTATAAGTAGGAAGAAAATTACTCTTGAGATTGAGAGGTTAGATACCATTAACAAAGTTGAGGCCAAAGTTCAACATAATGAAACCTTTTCTTAAGATGATCAAATATTGATCTTTTTTATAAAGTAGTACATCAAGAGATTCAGTAGTGATCTAACAAGAGTATGGATTATTAATGATGCAATCATGGTTTCGGGCAATATTTGGGATACACAAGTCATTATATTGACTAACATACCTCAGGTGAATCTTTTTAATGGGAGCTTATTCAAAATTCTAGTTGGGGTATCTAATTTTGAATTAAAATGAAAAAATAAGCTACATTATTATCCTGAGGCAACATCTTTCAATAATTAATGATTTCCATTATAATTTATAAAAGGTCATGGTAAAAAATATCGTTGCATACAATGCTATTAGGTTGATACTTTAAAAGATTGAGGAATGATAGATTACAAATAAATTTCAAACATTTTACTATGTAGATAAAGTAAAATGTTTCGTAATTTCACACAATTTGTTGCATAGTGTTATAATTTGGTTCCACTTTTATGTTTGCTCCTTGATTACTTCTAAGAAAAATTTCTATGCCATAACATGGAATCGTTCTTGTGGAATTTTGTTATGTTGTAATATTTAATAGTTAATGTGTCTCATGGAAGAATAATGATAGAATGTTGTTTCTTGTTATCTCAACAACAATTGCACACTTGTTATATCCTTTGTGTTTTATTTTTTAATCATTTCAACATCCGATTTGGCATTGACTTGAAGAGACTAAGTGCCAATTTTTCATAGCTACTTTTACTGATAAGGTATGGTAATCATACAAATCTTTTTGTGTTGTCTTCACATTTAGTTTTTAGCATATTTAGATGTTTCCTTTCTTTTCTTCTTTTAGGTTCTTTTCTATTATTGAGTTGTTTTCCTCAAAAGTCTACTCTTTCTTCAAAATGGGAACAAAATTATTTTTCTTATTTCCCGAAAATAGAAGAAATGATTACATGTTTAACCCGTTAGTTATGCCACCTTAGTACATCTTAACTGATGGTACTTATTTTAATTTTTAGTTGTTTGAAATAGCCCAAAGAGTAGAAATTTTTGGTAAGATATCACTAAATTAATTTTTATGAAAATTGTGTAATACAAGAAATGGTTATAGATTTAGCACTTTGGCTATGCATGAAAAAAAATTCAAACCTAAGAGAAACTAAGAAAAAGAGATAATGGTATTAGTAAAATATTCTTGAGTTAGATGTTAGTAAAATAATAGTATTACAATTCAACATATTCACAAATATTTACATATCACCTTGGACATGAAAGACAAGAAGAAGGGTATGTTTTTCTAAATATTATAATCAAATTCTCTCTTATCATCTTCAAAAAAAATTCTAGAATAAATCAATATTTGATGATTTGGAGGAGTTCCTTGTCTTTAATGTTAGCCTAGACATAATTGACAATATTTGAGTTATTAACCTCTCAAATAATTTTCACCCTGATAGAGTTTTGACATATACAATCCACCTCTCAAATAGAAAACCGATTTGATTTAGTTATGAGTTTTGAGATATTTGTTCCTCCTGTCAAATAGAAAACCAATTGGATTTAATCATTAGTTTTTAGATCTCCAGCTATAAAATGGAAATCCAATTGGATTTAATCATTATGGATGTTATAATTAACTAAGTCATGAACATCCTATAGTTGCTTTCTAGCGAATGTTAACCTTTCTTTGGTAGGATTATTCCCAAATTATAACTATCTTGTATCTTTACCATGGTAGTATAAATAGAATCTAAGATATCCACCTCAAGAGTAATGGTTTCTTCCAATAAAAGTCTTGAGAAAGATTTGTAATCCACCTCTTATAGTAAGAAACAGATGAAGGATAACTCTTTTGAATATTTTAATTAGTGAGGGTTTGTCCATCCTCCAAATTATTTCTAGAAAGTATCAATTTTTCTTGGTCAAGAAGAATGCCTTCCTTGTGTTTAATCTTGGCTTTCACATTGTCAATTATCTGAAAACTCTATACCACCAAAGTTACAGTCTGTCTAGCAAATGTCTTCACCAAATATTCAAGTTTCTAATCAATTCCCTCACAAGTATATTGATTTGATAAGTAATGATACAAAAATGGCATAACCTATACACAAAACGTCTGTGATGACATTAATAGCCTTTGCAATAAAACAACTAAGATAATTAGGACAACTTTTCCTTCTCTCTCCATAAAACAACAAACAAATTTCATTTCAAATACCAAGTTTTGATGTCAAGCCAGAATAAAGGTTTGGTAGTCTACAAACTACCAAAATCCATTCAGATCAAATCTCTAATATGGATGACCATGAGATGTACATGGAAATTTATTCAATAATATTCTACAAAAATATCTTATCCATATGTTCCCTTTCAAACATACTAGGTTATTTGAAAATCATCTTGATGTTCAAGTAATACTCAAAATATGTCAAGCCAAAATAAAAGTTTCGTAGTCTACAAACTACCAAAATCCATTCAGATCAAATCTCTAATATGGATGACCACGAGATGTACATGGAAATTTATTCAATAATTTTCTACAAAAATATCTTATCCATATGTTCAGTTTCAAACATACTTGATTCTTTGAAAAGCATCTTGATGTTCAAGTAATACTCGAAATATTACAAAATTCAACTATTACCTCCAAAATATTAGTAGATTTGAAACCTATAATTTGCAATTTGGCTAGATAAATATTTGCCAAAATCACAACTGCTTGCTTTTTATAATTGAGAAGTTCTAGGGGAGGCAGAAGCAGGAGGGGTAGTAGTATGCACAAATTAAAAAGAGTGTTTTCAATATTCTTGGAGCATAGGAAGGGATCAAGACGAATAACTCACATTATGGTTGGGCCTCAAATTACAAAAAATTTGTTGCAAGATGAAAGTAATTTTGGTAGACAACTCCTAGGTAACAATTAGACTAATAAGAAAGATAAAAATTATGCAACATTTAAATTATCCAAATATTCATGTAAGGTGAAAAAGTAGGCAGTCGGATTCAATAACAAGTTATCACGTGTTCAAAAGACTTAACTCTTTGGGTAGCAAGATAGACAATCAGGGACTTAACTAGAAGTTTGGAAACATAAGAAGAGGGGAGGACGCAATTTTTTTCCCTCCCCCATGATGAATCCCATTGAAAAATTAGGGGCTTTCGCCACCTCCATATCTTTTCTATCATCTTCTCTAGCACAAGGATGCTAGTAATCCTAATGTCAAGGCATCAAAGGAAATTGATGGGAAATTTGGTGCATTTAAGTAAGTGGATAAGAGGGCAAGTGGATGAAGACACATGCAAGATGTTCATAAAATTGTGAGTAGGTCTAGAATGAAGTCTTTCAATGGGATTTTGATTGCAATGTGGAGTAGGATAAGGATATTACGATATGGGTTGAATATTAATATTGAAAGGATGAGATGGAATTTTACTAGTGCGAGACGTTACCGAAATTTATGTAAGTTGCATGACATCAAGGGATTGAGGAATGATCCTACAAGAGTGCAGATTATTAATGATGCAATCATGGTTCTGGGTAGTATTTTGAAGACATAATTCAGTATATCGACTAAAAAACTTGAGCTTAAGCTTTCTCATGGTTTTTTTATTACATCGTGGAGAAGGACAAAGAAAATATGATTTGGAGGGTCTATGAAATCTAAAGGGAAGTGCTGGAATTATAATATATAATGACGGGAAAGGAATATCTATAGACTATGTGGCATCAAGAGATCATGGAGTGATATTATGAGAAGATGGTTTGGTGATGCTACAATTAAGATGCTGCATGGTTCTGACATGGCATGTTGCCTTCTTACCATTTCACTATTGAGCTCAGTGGTCCACTTCTACTTTGTAAATTGTTATAGTCCATTCACTATATACTTCCATCTCAATTAGGTAGAGGACAAATAGGGGAGTACTTGGTCGAAAAAAAATGGTATTCCTAAATAGAGAGGTAGGGATCTTAGATTGTTGTGAATTTTGTTGGCATGAGCAAAATGGATGAAGTAACCCTCATGCATAAGACCTCTATTTCCCCAGTGATTACTTCATCATCCAATAGATCTATGGCCTAAGGAATTCAATAATTTGTTATAGGCATAAAATGGAAATCCTAGATGAGTATGCTTAAAAACAAGATCTCAAAATTGAAGACGAGGGGGGGACCTCTACCAAGGTATGCTTGACTAAGCTCGTGACTTGATTGATCAAAATATATAAATATAAGATGAGATGAGAAATGTTCAAAAGGATTTCTATTAAGATCAGCAATGCATCCAAGGGAAAAATTAAAGGTTGATTACCTCACCAGAAAGGCTCAATAGTTTATGGGCTGATTGAGCTTGCCAAAAAGATACCAAATTTTCACAAAGACCCTTTAACCAAAATTAGCTTGAGCATGTTAGGATTTGGATTTATGTTAGCCTTAGTTGAAAGTATAAATATTTTCACGGAGTTGAAAGGAAGATATCTGAATCTTGGAAACTGATGCCAACTAGAAATGACTTACCCACAATATGCTTACACCTGCATAATGTATTATGTCCCAGGAATTTTAATTTCACCGCCTAGTCAAACCTTCATAAATAAAGGTTTAAGGCTTCTTAATTAAACATCATCTGAAAAGGTTTCATGTGATTAGCCCAAAGTCTAAACTTTAGTCAACCTTTATAGTATAATCTTATTCAACCCTCATAAACTATGGTTAATTCTATACGTTGCGCATATTAAACAAACCCCATTTCATGGATTCTAACTTTGGTTAAGCTTCACCTAACCCATAAAATCTTAATCCACATTATTTCTATTATTCCTTGTATAATAGAAATACTTCATAAACACACGTAAGCCTTACCTTTCCACAAATCCATGACCTTGTCACATTTACCGATGTTCACCTTATCGCGTTCAACATCCACTGTTGATTTCACTCCACGAGATCAAAAATTATCGCATGATCTGCATTTTTCCTCCGAAACTCAAACAAATTTAAATTGCGTTGATAAACACATCAGGTCTACTCATAATATTAACTTATAGGCACTTTTCCAAGCGATTTCCATCTGATCTATCAACCCATGGATGACCCCGATCACTGGAACTCAGCAAAGATTTAACCCCTCTATATAAACTCTCATCTGGTTTGATTTCGAAATTAAGCCCCATGCTTGTTTGTACATGATATGTGTCTGGTCACCCTTTCAACAGACGGTCTGATCCCCTTCAGAGTTCAACTGGATTAGTTTATCATTCATAACTTCATCGGGTCCATTTTCCAATTACTACTTATGGTTTTGAGGTCATGCGAAAACCACTTCCACCTACAAAAACCCCTAATCTTCATCATCCATTGCACTCTCCCTTGTCCGTTGATCTTATAGATCGAATGATTCTTGTGGATCGTCACTTCATTTCTTCATCCTTCCCTTTACTTCACTTTTATGTCATTTCGCAGTGTTCTTCTGTGGCTTCAGTTTTCTCCAGGGTTTCTAGTCTTTGGTTGTTTTGCAACACAACTCCCTCTTGGACTTAACTCTGCGTACTCTTAATCATTGTCACTCCTAAAATTCCTTTTGATCATTTAATCGGATTCAATGAGCAAACCACGATCCTTCATACTCCACCTCTTCTCCGTGCTCTAGTCGAACTTCACCTACATACATGTACTATGCATAGTTACACTAATTCATAGAAAATTCATAACTTCATTAATCATTACACACCAAACAATTCAGGAATCAAACTCTATGTATTGATAAATAATTATTTACATAAGAGTCTCTCTCTATCTGGTCTGAGTTTCTAATTAGTGGCCTCTATTTTCCTACCTTCCCATAGGCTTACAATCAAACCTATCTAACTCTCAAACAAATTCCTAGTCAGCTAACCTCTAACTAGCTAACCCCTAACTATGCCTTTTAGGCTTACATTTATACAAAAGGATTCTAAAACCAATTCCTCGTTTCGATCTATAACCTTCTCAACAAAATCGTAAAATCTCTTCCTTATCTCTAAGGATCCTCTCTAGTTCCTCAAATCATGAAACCAATTCCTAATCTATGATTTACAACTGATTCCCAAATCTTTCAACTATCCTAAATCTCTCATGTTCTCCAACATTCGAGAACATTTACAAATATGCATCACAATAATTAATCTATTCCTATTCTCATTACAATCACTTAAAAGCCTAAATAATTTCATTAATTTAACACTTAGGAAACGAATTTCCTTAAAACACAAGATCCCCTATGTCTACTAAAATATAATGATTTTTCTGAGATTAATGCTCCTGCATCAGAAATCAAGAGGGGATAATACTATATTCCTATTGAATGGTTAGAGTGGTCAAGCTACGAGGCATACAAAATTCTCATTCAACATAACCTTCAGAAAAGTGATAAGGCTGAGAAGATGACATAAAAAATTGTAAGTAGACTCTAACACTCACCTTGAATTAATAACAATAGGGTATCTCATCTTGAATAAATTTTAAAATGAGCAAAATTCATGCAAAAATACCTTACGAAAGCTTATCATGCCTAACTATTTATGATGGTTTCCCCTCTATAAAGAAAGAGTATTGAAACAAGTTCCTTTGACTAACAATTAGTAGTGCATAAAAATAATAGGATCCATTTATGTTGTCGGTGATAGGGTCCATAAAAGTTTGAATCATGGCATGAACTGAAAGCATGTTATCATCTGTAAAATGATGATTTTTAACAAGAGTTTTTATGGAGGACATTAAACCTTTCACGTCAGTTCAGACACCCTTGACAAAAAAAAGAACATGGGTGCCTAATAAGTGTTGAGATGCATTTGAGCCTCTATCTTCACTGACAAAAGTCCAAATTTTGTTAGCCACAAATCCTAAGACCTGTAGGAAGGATCGAGGTTTGAATAAATCAAAAAACCTCACAAAAAGGTCTATTTCCTCTTGAATCCCTTGGTCAGACTCAAATCATCATAATAATCATCATACTTTTCCCACAATTCTGAGATCAATGGATCTAAACATTGTTACTTTCTAATGAAGTGTCAATATGGCCCTCTTTTAGAACTACAACACCTCAATTTTTGTGCAAAGGCTAAAGCAATGAATTTATTACAAAGATTCAGATCTTTCTTCCTTGCTGCAACATACAAGAATCATCATAACCTACAAATCTACATCCATCCTTTCCCTAAAAGGAAAAAATAAAATTCCATAATGCATCATTATGCCTACCAATCTTATGATGGCCTGCAAATCAGCTACTCAAATTCTAAAGCAAATTGTGCCATCATAATCCTTGTGAAAATTTACTTCATATGGGTATACAATTGACCCCGCTATGACCTCCATCCTTACGCTAAAGGAAAAACAAGTAAAATTTCATAATGTATCATGATACCCCTCAACCCAATGATGGATTGAGAATCCATTACTCAAATGCAAAAAAAAATTATATTTTTTTGATCCTTGTGGAAAATCAGTTCAGATGAGTATAAACTTGACCCCATTCTCACACTGTAAAATCCAAGCCTCAAGGGAATCTTACAAATTCCTCAAATATTCCTCCTACGTCAAGGTTCCACACTCAAGGCTCTAAAGATCAAGGTTACACATGTTCACAGTTTCATTGGTTGTTGTTCCTGTTCACAGTTCCATACTACACACAGCCCCATTGTCGGACCACAACTACTTGTTGGATTGAAAATAAGTTTTTATTATATCCATTGGTGGTCGGTGTAATCTTATATGTTGGTGAAATTTTTATAAGTGTCGTTGACAGAAAGGGGGTCCAGTGTTCAATACTCTCCCGTGCTAACTTTGTTACCAAACGCCAACTTTAACTACCACTCGATCGACAGTTTGTTTTGGATGTTGTAATTTTTTGTTGGCGATGGTTTTGTTCAGTGCGCTAGTTGTTTGGGATAGCTAGTTTGGCCGGTGCAGGTTCAACCTTCACCAACCCTATTATATATATATATAGAAACCATTGGAAATTGTAATATGTGTCCATACCTATCAGATTTCAAAACCTCCCCCTGCATGATTGTACAATCATCTTTCTCATTGTACATTTCCATGTCAACAATTGAAATCATCAAATTACTATCATCTGAACATTGGTTCGGTGGTTTGTTAACCATCATTTTCGGTGTCAGAAGCCAATGTGGATTCAACTCCCACTAACCCAGTTTTGACTACACAAAAAATTACATATTTGGCCTGACACTAAAGAAATTCATCGGCAAATGTAAGTTATCCATTGTCCTAGCATTATGACCACCTCTTGTTGTATAACAGATATGTTCTTAACTGTTTTTAGTTTCCTATGTATTTTCGGGTCATTGTTGTTAGGCTAAATGGCATGGGTTCAACCCTCGCCAGTGTGATGTGGTGTTATGTTCACCAGTCGGTTGAAACCATGATTGTAACTGTCAGGCAGGTTAGCTAAAAAAAATTGAGTTGCTCAGTCATGACCTAATTGATCATTGAATGGGTGCCACGTGGCATGGCTTGACTGGATCACGTGGTCCCCTTCCATTGGTCCAAAAATCATAGTCACCTAAACATGTCACCTCTTTCGTGTATACCATGTCAGATTTCTATCACCTTTCCATGTTAGCACCTGACTATTTTCCCATCACTGTACGGTTTGCCACATCAACACTGAATTGGCCCGCCACATCAGCGCACTATCTACCATAAAATCCTATTGACTTCATCTCTTGTCACGTTTCCTTGTCATGTCGCCTATACAGACTGACATGTCAATTGTATAGACTACCACGCGACAGTCAAACTTTTACTTTTACTTCTTTCTTTTTGTCCCTAAAAGTTTATCGGGACATAACTTTTGCATAAAAGTTTGGGTTGAGGTCTCGTTCACACCAATGGAATTAGGATAACGTGCTCTTCAATATGATTATTTTTTTTCAAAAAAAGCATAGACTTTAATTTTTAAGCCATTAGGGATCCAATTGGATCATTGTTAGCTCCAACTAGTCATCAGATTAATTCATTTACATGAGGTTTCAAGCACCTCATCACCCATGCATTCCATCAAATTTCCTCAACATTCGTGTGTTATGAAATACTATATCGACATCTATATAAACTACCTTTATAAAATGTTATACGTCATACATTTAATGGCATCATGTAACTTCAATTAATGTAACCTAAAATTCATTACACATTTCAATCAGAGGTACTTACCTCAATCTATGACAAGGAAATTGGGTGTTGGATTGCAACCCTCCACCCAACAACAAATTGGCCTGCATTGTGGCTTTCCTATAGCCAATCACCATTGAGCCATATTTTTGAGCTTGAGGAGGTCTTCTCTAAGGATTAAATGAATTATGCTAAGTTAGATGGGCTACCTTAGCCTCCACTTGTGTGTTCTTCCATAAAGACGATGGATGGTCTAGTCTCATGTAGTTTGCAATTTTCAAAACGTACAGTGCATAGTCTCATTCGATCTACAGTCCATGTGCCTGCTCCATTCACCGTTGAACCTTACACACCTCGAATTATCCTATCTCCTTTCTCTACAC
>APFE030926487.1:117558-137991 GCA_000404065.3 Pinus taeda | reverse complement strand
TTTTGCTATGGGGGCAAAATTTTCCTCATAATCGATCCCTTCATTCTGTGCAAAACCTTTTGCCACAAGCCTAGCTTGTGCTTGTCAAGTGAGCCATCAGCTTTGTACTTGTTCTTGTAGACCCACTTGCAGCCAATTGGTTTGGTTCCAAATGGAGGATCAACCAGCTTCCAAGTGCCGTTCTTTATGAGGGAATCATACTCCTTTTGCATTGCTTCTTTCCATTCATCATGAGAAGCATCTTCTTTAAAGGAAGTTGGTTCAAAATCTGTAGACAAGTTCAATTCACAATCATAAGAAACATCCATATCAATAGGTGAATTAGAGTCATCTACATCACCTCCATTTTGTCGATTTGCATTTTTGGTTCCTGTTTTTCCAATTTCATCAGGATGAACACTTTCAAGTGTCTTTGTCAGCCACTTTGGGGGACCTTTCTGAGATGGTCCAGGCTGCTCTTTTGATTGAGTTGGGAGTGAATCAAGATTGAGTCTCCCAATTCTATCAATTACATCACTTAAAGCATCATCCGTTGTTGGAGTTTCAGTCGGGGGAGAGTATTCTTAAGAAGAAGATTCCACATGTTGATCTAGTATAGGAATCCCCCCATCAAGATGTGGAATCTGATTTTCAAATTCTTGAAATGAAATGATTTCGTTTTTTCGAATCTATCCAAGCGATCAAGTTGCCGCTCAACAACATTGTCAAATTTGGATGATTCAATAAAAATTACATCTCTAGATACAACAAACTTTTTATTTACTTCATCATAGAGGCGGTATGCTTTGGAGGTGTTTGAATACCCTAGGAAGATACACTTACGACTCTAGCACCAAGTTTGTTTCTATGTACCTTTGGTATCAAAGCATAACAGGTGGAACCAAAGATCCTGATATGTTTTACCGAAGGAACATGTCCATACCATAATTCATAAGGAGTCTTCTTTCTTATAGCATTAGATGGACATCTATTCTTTATATATGCAGCACATAAAACAACATCAACCCAAAACATTATCTTTACATTTTTGAAGAAGAGCATGGATCGTACCATATTTAAGATTGTCCTATTCATTCTTTTAGCTACACCATTGTGTTGGAGATTATAAGGCATAGTTGTTTGATGTTTTATCCCATGTTGGCGAAGATAATTTTCAAATTCATTTGATGTGTATTCTTTTCCATTATGTGTGCGAATAGACCCAATATGAGATTGTGCATCATTTTCAATCCATTTATGAAAATTATTGAATGTTTGAAAAGCATCAGATTTGTTCTTCAATAAATAAACCCAACACATTCTGGTGTAGTCATCAATAAATATCATGATATATTTATTTCCGTTTCAAGAAGGAACAGGCATTGGACCACATAAATCTGAAGGAATGAGTTCAGGTTTTCTATGTGCTCTTGAATGTGAGTCATGAAAGGACTGTTTGCTATGCTTTCATAGAATGCAAGCATCACATTGCTTAAGTTTCCTATGAATTGTAGGCAAACCAGCAACACCATTTTTCTTCAATAAGCGGAGACTGTCATAGTTCAAATGTCCAAATCTGGCATGCCATAATAAACTTGATGGAAGTGTACCTTCTTCATGATGATAATTATATGAGAAATGTTGTGCATAAGCAAAGGTTCCTTGTAGTTTGAGAAACCTTTATTCTTCTATTCCCCTCTTGACAAGTGAGTGGTTAGATGCTTTTCTTATCTGAAGCTTGCCATCAAACATATGAATGGAGTGACCATGCTGGCAAATGTGGAGCAAAGACAACAAGTTTCTCTTGAGCTATGGGAGATATAGAACATGATCCAAAAGAAAGTCTGGAAGACCAGGCAGTTTAAGCCTGATTGTGCCAAGCCCTAATGGCTTGATTTTTATTGATCTGCAAAGTATACTGCTCCATCAACATTGTCAGTGAAATCTTCAAAAAAATATTTTCTATGAGTCATGTGGTAGGTTGCTCCTGAATCAAGCAACCAATCATTTTTCCAAGAATCAATTGAAGCATTAAATAGATCTTCATTTACTCCAATGTTACATTGTGCCACAACATAGTGAGTGGATTCAGGTGCTTTACGTTTGTTTGTATCATCAGCTTTACCTTTCTGTTGATTTATTTTCTTCTCAATTTTGTCCCATGGTAGCTTGCATGTAGAGGCATCATGTGATCCATTTCTTTTGCAGCAAATGCAGTGCAAATCTTCCTTTTCTCCTTAAGAATGTCTGCCCCCCTGCCTCTGAAATATCTTTCTCTTCCTCTTCGTCCACCTCTTCCTCTTGCAGAATCTTGAGCATGATGCTTTTCTTTATGAGCAAGGCACACAGTCTCTTTAGAAGATTCAGGGGATGTCTTCTTTCCAAAAGATTTCTCTCTTTCAGCAAACTTTTTCTCAAGAGAGTCAAAGGTTATATCTTTGAGATTTCCATTTATTTGCAATGACTCGAGATAATTGGAGTAAGTAGGATAAAATTCCTTAAGGAAAGTGATAAGAGGAATATCCAATTCAACCCTAGTAGATTTGATATCATGCATATAGACTTTACTTTAGATGCAAGAGAAAGAGGATCATTATTTTGCAGTTCAAGAGTGAAGAGTATAATAATCAATTGAACAACTTCAAGTGCAGAATGTGAGTCATAGAGTTCTTTCAGCTTTTGTAAGGCTTCAAATGCAGTTGAATATGACGAAATATGGAAACTCGCCTCTTCATTTACAAATGTTGTGATTAATACATAAGCTTTGTTGTTCTTATTTTCCCAAATGACGAGCTATTTGTCTGAGGTAGGTGGTACTGGGTCATTGTTTCCTTCTCTGGCACACACTCCTTTCCACAACTCATTGAAAATGCAGGGGTGTTTTATCATCCGGGGCCATTCAGGATAGTTCTCCTTGTCAGTGAGAGCTATTCCCACCATAGATATGATTGAATGCATTGTAAAATCCGAGAGCTGTAAAAATACTTTTGCTAGCAAAAATTGTGCTTTTGTGGAGAAAAAAAACTTTTGTTGCTAAAAGAAAATTGATTCTGATATCAAAATGTATTATGGCCTCAAAAAATATATTAAACACAGTCAAATGCAGGAGCGTTCACTATGTTAGTCACTTTGAAAATAGCTTTATGAAAACAACACTATGCTAGACCAACAACGTAGTATATATAGAACAATAGCCACACCAAACATTATATACAAAGTGTATTAAAACCATCCAAATGCTATTCATATACTATTGACCATTGGAAGGCATGAAGAGGATTCTGTTGCACTAAAGATCTTCACCGCATATAACCTTTTAATTCATTATATGCCATGTCCATCATATAAAAGGCAATGAGAAAAAAAGGCTAACACACATATACTGTCATAATTTAAATTTCAATACTATTCAAAAGTACTTGTCCGGGTGGCACCACAGGTAAAACGAGGTCTCAGTTCTGGCCAGAGCTCGTAGACCGCAACTCCCTAGCAAAGCCTGTGTCCATGGCAAAAACGGTCACCAGGGTCTGCAAGAGCTAGACATACTTCCGCGTGAAAGCGAGGATGCCAAAAGCAAGATTAATATCTACCTAGAAATCCTGTAATTTCAAGTACGCATCCATCTGGGACAAAGAAGTCGACGGCCTAAGATTGGCTACGCCATAAGCATTTTTCCCTTCGTCAAATACATGAGTCGAATCCTTAATGGAAACGTTCTCTCCATCGGCAGGCTAGTAGGATTTTGAGGCAAGTTGCAGAGCCTATTCAGGTTAGGCAAGGAGGAAAATGACCGCCAATAGTAAGTGAGGCGGGAGTCCCTGGTTTTGGTCGATAGAATCTACAGCGAGTGGGAGATGCTGGGGATCCGCACAGTCATAGTATGCAATGGAGGACATAATAATGAGGTGAAGCAATTCATGCAATGGAGGCGCAGGTGCAATAACGCCCTCTCTACAGGAGATAAGGAAAAAAATACACCATTTCAAAAACTTTAACGCACAGAACAATGCTTACTTTATGTGAGTACAGTGCCCCCTTTTTTTTTTGAAACGTTTATGAACTGTCAGACAGGATGGACAGTGCTGGATAGTGGAGCAGTATGGACAGTGAAGCATCTACCATGTCAGGAGCAACTCATTTATGGAGGAGCTGCTCAGCTATATGGAGAGTAGACAGGGAGTTACAAGGCACACAAAGGCTAAAAAAGAGCTGGCTCTGATACCATGTTAGGCTAGGCAGTAACACCATAAGGCATAAATAATTTCACTATATTATTCCATTAGGTAGGTCCTCATTATATACATGAGGGACAGATTGTTCAGTTCATCTCCCGATGATTGTTCATATTTCCTAATTTATCTATTTACAATAATTCACCCAATCACAAGGATTAGGTGTCAACAAAGGTTGATGTTTTAAGGTGTCATAGTTTTCATGTAAACTTTTGAGCATTATGTAAAAAAGTTTAAATTAATTATTTGAATAATTTTATACTTTTAGAGTATGTTTTAATTCATAAGTTAACAAATATAATTCAGGGTGCACTTCAGAAGTGAAAAAGAGTAAGAAATAGGAAATCATAATCAAATTATTTTCATATGAATGCTTTGCTCGATGAGGAATTCAAAAATGGCAAGGAGAACCTTGAAAAAGGTAGGCAGGGGGAAGATGAATGTAAAGTTATATAAGAATATTTTAAAAAGGAAAAAAGATGAGTCCTTGCAAAAAAGGCAAGAAGAGTTAATATATCTAGGCAAGAATAACCCAAAGATTTATTGGCAGGAACTTCAACAAAGGATGAAGAAAATTAAAAACAATATTACAACCAATAAATGGTTTGAATATGAAAGACAACTTTATGAAAACAAATTAGAGGTTGATCCTCCTCCTCGGATCAATACAAGTACAAAGATTTTCACATTATAGGAGGTGGAGGCAAGAATTAAAAAGTTGAAAACAAGGAAGGCAAAGGACTTGGTTTAACTTCAAGCAGAATATCTAAAGTGGGGAATGAACATTTGGGCACTGCACATCATTGAAACATTCCACAACATCATTCGACAATTCCCAAGAGATTGGACAACTAGTTTAGGAATAAATAATTTTTAAAAGTGGAGACATTAGTAATCCTTGAAACTATAGAACCATTATGATCAATCCTTTCTTTGCAAATATTTTCAATGGCATAGTAGAAAATAGAATCAATAAGTGGACAGAAGTAAAAGAAAACAGGGAAAAGGGAAAGCCAGTTTTAGTTCGAATCATTCTATAGTAGATCATGGTATCATGATGAGAGAAATTATTGAAAATGTTTGGGGGGATAATGATGCACGAGCATGTGACTCAGAGGGAAAAAGTCTTCCAACTTATTCCAAAAATCGAAAAAAAAATCTACAGGCAAGGGAGTGGGGTCCTTTAGCTTGCAATTTCTATGTTTTTTTAGTTAAAAAAATAGGATAAGGGTAGAGAATAAAACATGCTATCTTTTTTAGGATAAGAGTGGAGAATAAAACATGTTATCTTTTTCTGTTAAAAAATAGGATAAGAGTGGAGAATAAAGCTTCATGCCTTAAATCGTTATGTAAAGCATGTTTTTGTATCGGATAAGGACCGAGAAGGCCTATCCTTAATTATAAATAAAGAGGCAGTAAAGCTTGCATTAAGGAGGAGCGAGTGCAAAAGTATGATTTTTGAAACTCTCTGGCGTTTCTAGTGCAATGGTCTTTTGATAATATGCATGTATCCAATAGTTTATTTTGACTGTGTATTGAAGCGTTGAATAGTTATTATACTGTGTGTTGAAAGACTTGAGTTACCTTCCTATTCTCTGCTTGATACTTACTGTGTATTGGAGCATTCTGATTCGTTTTGGTTCATTTCTTTTTATTGTGAAAACATATTGTTGTCTCCACTTAATCCAATTTCATTACAGTTAGAGGAACACTCTGTTTGCACAGAGTGATTGCGACTTTCTCTTAAGGGAACAGCGGTTGGGTGTGAGGCCTTATCAATACGGGTCCTCAACACTGCATCATAGAAAGCCTTTACATTTGTTATGTGAGATCTCAGATTGATAGGATTTGAACATTATAAGACTCAGCTTAAGGGAGTGTCGGGTTCAAGTGGTCAATGCGTGTTGGAATAGTGAGCCTTGGAGATCCGCTGTTAGGGAAGGAACAATATAAAGTGGGATTATGTTATAACTAATCCTTTTGGAATTACTGTCCAGTAAATGTGTGGTGTCCATAACTCTCAACAACTAAGAACAGAGCTTGAGAGCAATCCAGACAAAAGTTAATGTTTTATACTTTTATGAAGAGGATGGCAATAGACTTTTACGAACATTTTAATGGAATTCTGTGATTTCATTGTCATCAATCCACAGGGCGCATCGGGATCCAAACCTTAATGTATACATAAGTGCATGCATAGGATTATATAATACGTTTTTCCACGCTGAATATCATAAGGCTGTTCTGAGATTGAGTTGGGGATTCACAGAGATTTATGAGACTCATCGCATGAGATTATTGGAAGTTATGCTCGTAATTCTTTGGAGGAATGATTGTCAAGGTGCCAAGTTGTTATCAGGCTCAACTGCTAATTCTTCAAGATTCATGAGGTTCACAGCATAAGCTCATTGTAAACAGTGATTGCAATTCGTTGGAGGAAAGATTGCCAAGGCCCGCTTACTAATTCCTCGGGATATATGAGATTCAAAGCATGAGATCACTATAATCGTTAATTACAATTCACTCAAGGAAAGATTTATAAGGTGCCGAAGTTGGGATTAGGTAAGATGATGAAGGAAGGCATGTCTGCATTATAGATGTATGCAAGTCCATGCATATGATCTACTTTGGCATAAGATGTATAGACTATGAGCAAAGCCGTTAAAAGCAATGGCATTGAAGGTGTTGATGCCATGCCTTTAGATTCTGTGTTAAGTAATTTAGAACAATGAAGCTATCAGTTTAATGAATCATACGCCTGAAGACAGTTCAAGGGAAATTGAGGCGGATATTCAGGAGATTGCTGCCAAATTGGAGAAATTATCCCTAACGTCTGCACCCTCTCCATCAGATAAAGAACAAATATTTTTCTTCTTTGTTGACTTCGAAAAGGCATTTGACATGATCACTAGAGATAAGTTGTGGCGTAGAATGGAAGAACTTGCAATTTCTTTGCAATATAGAGTTGTTGTGCATATGATTTATGAAGAGGTGAGAGTCAAAATTAGAACTTCAGAGGACATTTCATAAAGTTTTAGAAGTGACATCAGAGTCAAGAAATGCTTCCCTTTACCCCCCACCATTTTTGGTTTATATATTGACAATTTGAAAGAGTGTCTAAATCTGCAACATGGGGATGGTGTTCGGTTTGGGGAGTTTGTGATAAAGCTTCTTTTATATGATCATGGTCTTGTAATTATTGCTAAGTCAACCCAGGGATTCCAGATGCACATATATTCCCTTGAGCATTTTTGTAAAGCGGTGGGGATGCAAGTCAATATGAATAAGACAAAAATAATAATTTTCTCTAATAAAAGGAAGCAAAGCAACCATACATTCTTCTTTGAAGGAAACATTCATGAAGAAGTAAATGAATATAGGTACCTCGGGATCAATTTCAACGGCAAGATTAATTGGGAGGATTGAAGAAAGAAGAAAATTTTAGGAGGGTGGAAAGCATTATATGCACTTCAAAATAGATGTAGAGAGGTAGAGTTATGGGATTGGATAATGATTGAAGTTCTTTTTGGACTCCTAGTTTGTCTAGTGATATTATAGGGGTGTGAACTGTGGGCTAGCAACATCCCTGTTTTAAAATAGAATCAAATTGAGAAAATCCAAATACGCTTAATCATGAGCAAGTTAAAAATAAAAAATTCAGTTCCTTATGAGATAATGTTGAGCGAAACAGGAGCAACTCTGATTGAAGTAATTGTTATGATCCATCTTATAAGGTATCTAAAAAAAATTGAGCAAACAGGAGTAGTTAGATGACCAAAAGTTATTTTTAATGAATACATGAGTGAAAGAAAGAAATCATGGATAAGAAAACAACCAGATCATGCAAAAATGGAATATTTACCTCAATTCATGTCCTACAAATAACAAGGAGTTAAAGAATTTTACTATGGAGAAGTTCTGTAAGTGTATATTGGGAAAAGATTTGGGTAGAAAGAAGAAGTAGTATGTTCAGTAATACAACCCCACTTGTGATCTCCAAAAAAGAGAGTACATTTGAGCTAGCATTTCATGGAGAGAAATGTCAATTAAGAACTAATTCACATCAACTTCAGTGTGAAACTAGACATTGGAAGAGACCTAAAGAAGTTTGAGAAGAATGAGTGGCTACTTTTTTCACTGCTGGGGCAGTGAAGTCAGAAAGGAGTTTGACTTTGGAATGTGAGGCTTTCAGATACATCGGGGATAGTTATGGCAGCATGTTAGAACCAGTTCCTTGGCATTGTCTTTTGAGTGAGGGAATTATTAGAAGGTTGGGTTAACTCATCATCAATTTGAGTAAGAAAACGATTGAATTGCAAAAGGAACAAAACAGGGACATTGGTAGTCCCATAGACTATTTTTAGTGACGTTAAAATATAATTCATTCATTCATACAATTGACAAGCTTTTTTGGATATGTCATTTGGTAAAGTAAGAAAATTTATTATGTACAATATTACAAGGTTATTTTTAACATTCATTAATTGCTAACAAATATATTTATTATTCATTATTTTTTATTGATTTTGATAACGTAAAATGTTATATTTTTTTGTGAGAAATCAATAATTAGTTTGGTTTTGTACTCATTCATACATGATTGTCAAGTGCTACCACCAAAACATGTTTTACATAATATTTTATTTCCACGACCATTACCAATGCAGTTATCTAGGGAGCTTTGTGAACTTACAAAGATTACGCAAAATGTTGATTTTAATTATTTGCAAAAGTTTATATTTTTAACAAAACTATATATATTAGAATAGGAATTCGAAATATTTTGGAATATTTAACTTGCTAAAGCATATAACTATATTATGTTGAATATTACAATGCTTTTAGTTCAATCAACTATTAACTTGTATACATGTATAATACAATTAATAATAAAAAACAAAATTGACTTATATATAGCTAGAGTGGATTTAATGAATAAAAGATTGTGTTTCCTCTTAAAAAATCACAAATTCAAAATTTACTTTAATTACTTGAATATTTAGAATATGTTAAATAACAAGTATTAACATCTACAAATAAACACATTCTAACATCTACCGAAAAATACATTATATTTAAGTACAAAATCAATTAATGATATTTAAGTACAAAATCAATTAAGATATTCATTAGTACAATAATAGGGAAAAGAAAATTTCATTTGAAATTTCACTTAATAATTTGTTTATTTTCAAGTGACTGGATTTTTAATGATAGATTTCTTTTCCAATGTTTTTAAATTTAACTTTACTCATAAATATTAACCAGTTTAATAATATATAATTATTATTAAAAAAATAATATAATTTGATTTAAACGAACCATATATAACCTAATCATATTTTCTTTCAATAACTATAAATAGGTAATTACATATTTTAGTTCTTGAAAACTTTTACGGGCCATATATTACAGGCCTCCGCGGAAGGATATAACACGTGTAAGGTTCTCGAAAAACTTCAGCCAAACGTCTCCAGCTCACCGTTTTACTTTATAATCCGAAAATATGTAAATGTTTTACACATCAATACCATATTTGATTTTTCTTCGAAAAAAAAAAAGGTTCTCGAAGAACTTGGAAAATGAGTAATACAATTCAGGGATTTAAAAAAAAAAAATTGGAAAACAACTAAAACACAAGGAATGTCGATCAAGCTAAATACCGACATGAAAGGAGCAACGACAACGGAATGCTGTCTTCCTAAGAAAATGATGAAAGATCTTTAATGTCTGCATACTTCTTTCATCAAGCAAACCTTCTTATCAGGCTATATGCTTCTGTTGTTTTGCTATTATGAAAGTTTTTATATCCTTGCTATATATAAAACATTCAATTTTATTTACCATACGTTTCTGTATCTTTGCATTAATTGTAAAAATTTTAGTGATTTCTTTGCTAAATATTAGCGTTATTAAATTTAACGGAGATTTGGGATATTAATAATATCGGTTTTTTTTTTATTTACATTATTTTCCAATATAAAAACATTTAATTTTCCATATATACCTGGTATAACTATATCGCAGAATTTCCATTTAATTATCTAACGTGCTTTTGTGACATTATGACGAAATTCTCTTTAATTTCTCTCGTTAACACACATATATCTAATAGATTATTCATATATTTGTCGTGAAATATCATACCGTTTTCACTTGCAGCATATGGAATATAATATATATATATAAAGGAAACAAATGAATTGTATTTAAATTTATCTGAAAATTTTATTATTATATAAAATTTAATTATATATATATATAATATATGATAATATATATATATATATATATATAAATAAATAAAGCCTCGAGGTTTAGTTAAATGAGTTCTAGTTAATAAAATATTTTCAATGGACCATCAAGGGTTTAATTTTCCGAGACGCCATGTATTAGAATAGACGATGATTAGGTCAAAGGTAGTGCATGATGTGAAGGTCTAGTTATATGTGATTTTTAGTTTAGATACCTTAAATTAGTGTATGAGATTTGTTGTTTTGTGGTATAAGGGATTGGTTTTACAATTTGACTACTAAAGTCTAAGAAGGTATACATACTCAACCCCTATCTATTTTTGAACATGTGACCCCTTATGAAGAAGCACATGCTCTTAACCATTAAGCCCACTGAAATCTTATTTTTTAAATAAAAATTAATATTTTGTTTTCTTTGTGGTTCACTCAGTGGATATTGGTGATAGCTATGTCCACAAAATATTTGTATTACCCATAAATCACTTCCTCACTACTCAACCACAAATCCTAACCCCCAAAATATCGAAAAAATTAAATTAGCAACCTATCAATAACCAAAATACTTTAACAATAAAGACTCCACCAATTAAACTAAGACAAAAAAAACAAAAAAATTGTAGAATTGAGGCTTCTGTGATCCATCATGGGTATAAGAAGAATTTTGACATAAATCACATAAAGAAAGACCTTCGTCGACGTGTTTCGAACCATACAGTGTGGTTCATCGTCAGGACAAGTTGAAGAAACAGATCCAGTGTAGCATGTTAAATAGTCTGAGCAGAGACTCCAATGGCTAAAAAAAACAAAGGCTAATTTTTGATTCACGGACCCCTGTCAAATTTTCATTTATTAATTTAATATTATTCTTAATATTTATTATTTTATTTATGAATAGTTAATTTTAAGTAAAAAATAATAAATTAAAGATAATTTAAAAATAAAATAAATAAATCAATATTTTATTTATTTTAATTATTATATATATTATATAAACTAATATTCTTCATATTTTTATTATATTAAAATAAATAAATTAATGGTTATTATTAAAAGCTAATACATTTTATTTAATATTATTTTAATATATAATATTTTAATTAATAATATTAGGTTTTAGACGAATTTAAGATTAATAAGAATACATTAATTAATACCAAACTTTTAAGGTAGTCTTTAAAAAGTTAATTTATGTGTTACTAAATTAGTTTATTATAATATATATTATTATATATATTTTATATATTATATATTATATAATAGTCGTAGAGATTAAGGGGTAATTTAATATATATAAAATAATAAGAATTATAATAATAATTAAATTATTTATTCAAATATTATTATTATTATTAATATATAATGTTATATTACAAATTATTAGGTGGTTAATAAAAAAATTATAATAAAACAATTTTAATGGTGGTTAAAGAGTAGTTTAAATGTAAAAAAAAAGTGAAGATTTAAAAAATAAAGTCAAATTATTATATATATTTATAGATATATATATTATTAAGGTTAGGATTATACATAATATATCAATTAGGAAAAAATCAAACAGGAAGAGCCACCTGGAAAAAAATCAATAGAAAACCAACGATCAAGAAGGAAAACGAAGAGAGGAAGGTACCCGGGGGAACGACGAAAGTGAAAAAGACAAAAAAGGGGGGGGTGGGGAAGGGGAAGAAACACTAAGACGAAAGGGCAAGGATCCAACATCTACTGATCTTCCAGCTGTCATCTCTGTTGAGATTGTTAGGCCTTCTTTCAATTTCAATAGCTTCCTTGAATTTACGATGATGGAACTGAGCAACTTTGGCCGCAACCTTGGCCTCCTCAATACAGACATGATGCTTGGTCTTATCCACATGCTCTACCAATGCTGAAGACTTGGTTCTCCCATGTCTCAGGTCAGCTGCATGTTCGCTAATTCTCTGCTGGATGGAGCGCCCTGTTTCCCCAATATAGGGTGTCCCACACAAACAAGGGATCAAATCAACGCCCTTCATATCCTTAGTGTTAACGGGATCTTTCACCGATTGGAGGGAATTACGAGTGGCGTTGAGGGGCCTGAAGGTTGAGGGAATATCAAACCTCTTAAGGATCCGAGCAATCTTGTCCATGGTTCCTTTGACATAGGGAAGATGGACACCTAGTCGGCGCTCCTTTGATTCTTTCTTAATTAACGCATTTCTAGAGGCTTTAAGGAAAGCCTTTCGACCAAGGCGCCTACTATATCCATTCTCCTCAAAGACATCGAGGAGATGGGATCTCTCCTTATCCAAGCTCTCATTAGCCGAAATCCTAAGGGCACGAGTAGCGAGGGTGTTGAGAACACCCATCTTCTGAGCCGAGAAATGATGGGAATCAGCATGAAGATACTGCTCAGCGTGTGTTTTCTTCGAAACACGGAGTGGGAGAGAGAGTCGTCCTTATTATTCGAAATAGGAATATCCAGGAAAGGGAGGCAACCATTGACCTCTTTTTCCATGGCGAACTTAATGGCAGAGGGCTGACCGTTGAGGTGATTGAAGAAACGATCCAGCTCCTCTAGGCCATGGGACCAGACGACATTAGTGTCATCCACATACCTCTTCCAAAGCTTGGGAAGGAGATGAGCTGAGGCTAGAGCTTTGGCTTCGAAATCTTCCATAAAAAGGTTCGCAACAATCGGGGAGAGGGGGCAACCCATGGCCACACCACAGGTCTATTCAAATCGATGGTAGGGCTGAGTGGATTGATACGGCCTCACCGCCATGCAGTGGTGTGGCAGACAACATGAAAGCTTATGTCCCTGAGTCCGAGGATCAGGGTTGATTTTCTTGTTCCACGTGCGGGAGGCAGAATGCTGACTAGGTGCTTGCCTACATGGAAGGTCATGGGGCGGTTGGCATTAATTGCGGTGGTTTTCTAACTGAGTATAATGGCGTCAGGTTGTGTAAGTTCAATAGTAATGAGGGTCGTATTATGGATAACAAAAACATTATACTCAACAGTGATATGAATGGGCATAGGGGTAATACTATTAAGGGTTTAGATAATTATATTAAATATAATAGTAGGAGCGCTAATAATATTAATATTAAGAACACTAGTTTATACAACAGTATTATTAGGAACTATAATTATAATAATAACAAGGGTAATAATATTAATAACGTTAACAATAAAACCTGAAAGTTTAATAGTAATGAGGGTCGTATTATGGATAACAAAAACATTAAACTCAACGGTGATACTAATGGGCATTGGGGTAGTAATATTAAGGGTTTAGATAATTATATTAAGCATAATAGTAGGAGCATTAATAATATTAATATTAAGAACACTAGTTTATATAACAATATTATTAAGAACTATAATAATAATAATAAGGAGGGTAATAATATTAATAACGTTAACCATAATAAGGACTTTAATAACGACAACAACTTATATAATAATAATAATAGGATTAATATAGTAAATTAACCATAATAATGATATAATAATTTATATAGGTAATAATAATAGTTGTAATAATATTAATAATATTAACTATAGTAATAATAAGGGTATAATAAATAATAATAATTTATATAATAATAATAATGAGAGTATTCACGTTATTAACAAGAGGGACATTAATATCAATAATAATCTATATAATAGTAAGGATAACAATAGTATGCGTAATAGTTCTCTATATAATAATATGGAGGATAATAATGGTTTGAATAGTAATAATGATGATAACTTGTGTAATACTAATATTAATATTTTTTGCCATAATGACAAAGTATTTCATGTCAATAGCAATGATTTTGAGAACCTCAACAAGGAGGCTTTTCTTCCCTCTTCCTCTCGTAATAAGAAGGTTGTGAACCTTTCGAGCTTTTCTTTCGCCCCTTCTCTTTTTAGTCTTTTAAGCAATGGTTTAAACTTTGCCCTTGCCCCTAGAAGAATCCCAGTGGATGACATTATTTTTGATGTGGAATACGAGATTAGAGATCTTCCAAATAACATCAAGGATACTATTAGGCAGGATTGTGTTGTCGCCCTTAGGAGGACTAAGCCCCCTCGAAAGAACCTCAGCAAGGAGGAATTCCATGCCCTGAAGTCCTTAAATCAGAATGAAGATATTGTCATTCTAAAAGCTGACAAAGGAGGGGCTACGGTCATCCTTAACAAAGATGATTACCGTAAGAAGATGTTAGATCATCTCCACAATAGTGGAAATTATAAAAAACTACCCAAGAGTGATCCAGTTGGATGTTGGTGGCCACCCACCTATCCCATTTGGACCCCTGCAACTGTCTCTTTCAGTTTTTCAATTTCCGTAATTGTAGCACAATTTACTATTTTTAGCAGTTTTTTCAGGTCCTGAACTTCCGGAGCTGTTTTGAGGCCCTAAACGCCGTTTTTTCGGAAATCAGGGGGCAACATGGGTCCATGGACCGATGTTGCCCTTTCCAAAGTGGTATTTCTCGGATAGATCTTTCTAACGAGCTATCATACGCGTCAAACAGAGATCGTATGCCAAAGTTACGACCCCAGGAAATTGATGTACCAATTTACCCAAAACAGGGCCCACAATTTGGTGTTTCATCTTCTAGGGGTAGGTTTTGGAATGTGAAGGGTTTCCCATTGTTTCTAAACAATAAATAGGCCTTCGAGCCTCATTGTAACACATTTCGGAACAGTTCAGAGGCATGTAGCCGCCACATCTCTTCTCAGAGATAAGATACCATCGCCCTAGCTGGTTTATTTCCATTTCTGGTTGTAAGCATATTTCACTATTTTCCATTAATGAAATGAAGCATTATTTCCACTACATCTTTATGTATATGGTTATCTATTTATTTTATTGTGTTCTTGTTTAAATCCGAATCAGTGAGCTCTGAGAAGTTCTCTTGGTGTAGAGAAACAATGGGCGTTTCAGGGCTGGAAAAATGACTAAGCTCTCCTGTGGCCCCCTGTGGAAAGAAAACAACAAGTGGCAGATTGTTGGGTTGTGTTATATTCTTTCCACGACTAACTTACATAGTGAACCGGGGGGTTAGAGGGGGGGAGGAGCCCCCCCTTCGCCGCGCCGATTGCGCAGCGGGGGGGCGGCAGCGCCCCGAGAAAAAAAAAATTTGGACCCTATATTAGGTTGGGCAAACCTACCTATGGTTTTCGGTCCACAGTTTTGGACGTGATGGTTTTCGGTCCATGGTATTGGATGCTTCGGCATGTATAAATATGTATTGTAACATTGAAAGGAATATAATGAAAAATCAAGTTGGTAGTCTCGGTTTTGAGATCCAGTGGGAAATCTCTGTGTATATGTGTTTATGTGTTATTCTCTCGCATTTTTATTTTTCCTGTGATTTAGAATTCGTATGCAGGCAATTTCTGTACGGGGTTAAAACCTACAGAGAAAGTGCATCATGTTTCAAGTGCTGGGTTGGAAACGTTGGTTAGTTTTACCATGATAAGGCTCCATAATGTGCCCTTATGTCTTATGCTCCACTATAGAGGAGATCTCTTTGATCAAAGTTGGATGCAAGGTGCCTAAGCTTTTCCCTGTGTGCATGCTCATTGCTAAAGGTATCCCTTGGGCACACTTAGGAGTGATATTTATAAGGTTGTTCCAAAGCATCACTTTGAAGTGGATGTGTTTAAAAACATTGTTCCTTGCATTGTAATAAGGCTCAATAATATATTGTTATATCTCATGCTCCATAATCAGGGAGTCTCTTAATAATGTTGGATGTGGCTTAACTAAGCACGTGTATTGGTAATGTGGGTCTTGGCCCCACTAGGGGTGGGAGTTATAAAGCTTTATCAATCCAACATTTCAAAAGTGATATGTTGGAAAAGTTGGTTAGTTGCACCATGGTAAAACTCCATACTATGTCCATATGTCTCATGTTCCACTTTGGGGGAGGTCTCTTGACCAAAACTAGCTACAAATTGCTTATGACCTATTTTCTTTGCATATGTATTGATAAGAGCAACCTGTTGACCTTATTTGGGAGTGGATGCTATAAGATTATGTTGACACATCACTTTGAAGTTGATACATTGATTGATTTCATTTGTTACATCACAATAAGGTTCCATAATATGTCCTTATGACTCAAGTTCCACCGTAAGGGAGGTATCTAGACCAAAGTTGGATGCAATATGCCTAAAACTTATCTTTTGTGTATGTGCAATGAGAAAAGTCACTCTTGACCCCACTTGGGGTGATAATTATAACACTACTCTAACACATCATTTTGAAAGTAATGTGTTAGTAAAGTTGATAAATACATGAAAATAAGACTTCATACTCCATGCTTATGTCTAATATTTCACATTATATATATGTGTGTCTAGTTATTTATATCTTAGAAATATGTCCCATGAATAGCTTTTAACAATTTTGGAATAGAACTAGTGTACCCTTGAAGCAAGAGAAAAGGAATGCCAAAATAAATATGGATGATACCTTGCTTGAATATAAGAGAAGTTTGTTCGATGGTTCATGGATAACTAATAGAGGATCCATTGAACAGGGTCCATGGATTTTGTATTCCTTAATATAGTTAAGAATTTTCATATTTTATTTCTATATGTATAGAAAATCATTTTCATTGTTCCTTGTAACATTAATTAAAGGGTAAACATAGATGATAATCATGTATGGGTTGTTCCTATAAGAGAATATGGTTGAGAGCTTGGTGTGGTTTTTTCAAACGTACATATAACCATAAAAGATTATAAATTTTGATGTGATATGGATTTAAATAGAAATGCAACAAATTATAGAGATAACCATAAACATAGAGATGCAACGGAAATAATACTTCATTTCATTAATGTAAAATACTGAAATATGCTTACAAGCAGAGTTGGAAATAAACCAGCTAGGGCGATGGTAGCTTATCTCTGAGAAGAGATGTGACGGTTACATGCCTCTGAACTGTCTTACAATGAGGCTCAAAGGCCTATTTATTGTTGAGAAATAATGGAAAACCCTTCACATCCTAAAACCTAACCCGAGAAGATGAAACGCCAAATTGTGGGCCCTATTTGGGTAAATTGGTACATCAATTTCCCGGGGTCATAACTTTGGCATACAATCTCTGTTTGACGCATACAATAGCTCGTTAGAAAGATCTATCCGAGCACTACCACTTTGGGAAGGGCAACATTGATCCATGGACTCATGTTACCCTTTAATTAATGTTACAAGGAACAATGAAAATGATTTTCTATACATATAGAAATAAAGGGTAAACATAGATGATAATCATGTGTGGGTTGTTCCTATAAGAGAATATGGTTGAGAGCTTGGTGTGGATTTTTCAAACATACATATAACCATAAAAGATTATAAATGTTGATGTGATCCAGATTTAAACAGGAACGCAACAAATTACAGAGATAAGCATAAACACAGACATGCAGTGGAAATAATACTTCATTTCATTAATGTAAAATACTAAAATATGCTTACAAGCAGAGATGGAAATAAACTAGCTAGGGCAATGGTAGCTTATCTCTGAGAAGAGATGTGACGGTTACATGCCTCTGAACTGTCTTACAATGAGGCTCGAAGGCCTATTTATTGTTGAGAAATAATGGAAAGCCCTTCACATCCCAAAACCTAACCTGAGAAGATGAAACGCCAAATTGTGGGCCCCGTTAGGGTAAATTGGTACATCAATTTCTCGAGGTCTGGCATACGATCTCCATTTGATGCGTATAATAGCTCGTTAGAAAGATCTATCCCAGCACTACCACTTTGGGAAGGGCAACATCGGTCCATGGACCCATGTTGCCCCCATATTTCCCAAAAAACGTCATTTAGGGCCTCAAAATGACTCTGAAAGTTCAAGACTTGAAAACTGCTAAAAATAGTAAACTATGCTACAATTTAGGAAACTGAAAAACTAAAAGAGATAGTTGTGGGGGTCCAAATGGGATAGGTGGGTGGCCACCAACATCCACCTCAATCATTCCTCCCCCCTTAGGAAGCAATGGTGCCCATTGCGTTGAGTTCCTCCGTGAGATGAGGAAGCTTCTGCTGAGTTGGGTCTCTGGTGAGCTGTTCTACAATATTTGATGTGTCCAAAAATGGTGGGAAGCATGGTTGACAACAGTCCACATTGAACACTCGGTGCAAGCGAAGGAATGGAGGAATGTTGTGCTTCAAAGCATTGTTTCCTGCAGCCTTGGTACTGGTGTAAGGACCATGTCAGAGTGGTCTAAGTTTCTGATGGGTTCTAGTAAGGCATTCTCTCTGCAAATGTAACCAAACTTTATCGCCCACCTGAAACTTGTGTGGTACCCCTGTGGGTGAGGATAAGTTGTTCTTGTGTTCTGTCATGACCGTATCCCTTTGCTGCTACTGCTGTATGGAAGAACCCTTTGCGGGGGTCATGGATGTAGCAACGATCTTCCCCTTACTTTGGGAGTGAACTAGACAGAAATTGAATTTCCTAGTCTGGGAGATGAGCTTGTTGCCTTTCTTAGCAGTGATCAAAGAGTTGGTGGTAGGTGGGGCTACCTCCGGTATCCTATATAATGAATTATCCAAAGAAATAATGACACCATGAAGCCTTGACTCATACACAACATGTCACCTCCACAAGTATGGCTAGCCTAATAGTACATCACAAACATCCAGAGGTGTAACATCACACAATACCTCGTCCGTGAAGGGCTTGATGCTGTAGGGAAGGCGGAATTGCTGGCGAACTTTGAGATCTCGTCCTTTGTGAAGCCACCCAATACTATACAGTTGTGGGTGTGGTGTAGTTGGTAGGCCCAATTGCTTCACGACCTCTGTTGAAACGAGGTTATTTTGGTTGCTACTGTCAAAAATGAATTGCAATGATGAACCCTTCACCCACATCTGTGAGTGGAAAAGATGCTCCCCCTCCTCAGGGTCTTCGGGCTCATTCTTCTAGATCTTGGCGGTGGCAACAGTGGTGCTAGGATCCGCATCAATGATCTGCTTCCCTTTTCCATTCCCCTTGTCAGGTTCTTGCTTAGGGTCGGAACATGCATTTGATTCGGAAGCCTTCAACTCGGCCACCAGCGACTACTTGGTCCAACACTCACTTGTGTTATGAGTGGGACTCTTATGGAACTCACACCACTTTTCTGTGTCCTTCTTCGGCTTCGTGGTGTTTTTATTTTCTTGCAACTTCGACTGGTTGTCATGGGTCACCCCGCCTTGGCTTTGTCCTTTGGGCTTCGGATTTGCAGATCGAATGTCTCGCTTCTTCTATTTGAACTTTTGCTCGATTTTGACAGCGGATCAGTACGTCGTGTCGAGCGAGGAGATGTTCAGGAACTCCATCTCTTCTTGGATGTATCTATGTAGGCAACCTTGGTATTTGAGTACCAGATGTAGATTAGAATCTTTGATACCCAACTATGTGCGAAGGATATGAAAAATGTTTGTGAACTCCGGCACGTCTTGGTCCCTTCCCTGCCACAGCGTGGTCCACTTTATGTATTTGTCCTTGTAGCTTTTGATAGGGTAGTACTTCTCCTTGATGACATCCTAGAATGAATCCCAAGTGGGTGTAGCTGAAAATAGTGAGCCTGTGCTTTCATTCTAGTCCTTGATGTGGGGGGCTGCTTTGAGAAGAGCGAAAACAATCTTTTCCCGACTCGAAAATTCATGAACAGAAAAATAACCCTGTAGTAGATTTAACCATTTGTCTACGACATCTACAGCTATTTGATCCTCGAATATGGGGATTTCAAAATTAACTTGTACCTTAAATGGTGTGGCGTTTCCAGAGTAGCTATTGGAAGACGATGCGCTCCTCTGGGTAGCCGCTGAAGGATCTTCGCAAATTTGTCCATCATCGCATTCCTTTGCCGCTCGAGGGCTTCTTCGAGCAATATTTTGATATGATCTCTTGCTCCCTCGTCTTTCTTTTCATCCGCCATGGGAGGCCATCGAGATTTGCGAGGCTGGTCTTGCAAAGGTTCGACCAGTT
>APFE030926487.1:94937-117013 GCA_000404065.3 Pinus taeda | reverse complement strand
GAAGTTTAGGACCCGAAAAACTGCTAAAAATAGTAAATTGTGCTACAATTTAGGAAACTGAAAAACTGAAAGAGACAGTTGTGGGGGTCCAAATGGGATAGGTGGGTGGCCACCAACATCCACTTGGATCATGATGATTCATTAAAAATCAATTTTCCAAAAAAATAATGATACCTTGATGACTATTAGATTACTTAAAATTAACTATGTATGATCAACTTCAAAAACAATTAAGTGACCTTTATTGAATTTTCATATGATTTTTCTACATTCCATTGATTTAAAGAAATGTGACAATGAATTACTGGACTAAGAAGAGATAATGATGATACTTTCTCAAGGACATCCATGAACAATAATGTTTACCAAATATATCATGTTTATGCTATTTTCATGTGAATCTACCCTTAACTACTTGTCAACTCCGCAAAATTAAAATAATTAACAAAATCATTAATGAATTTTGTCAAACCTCACTAACACCATATGTCACCAAAGGACATGCCATGAGTGTAGCCTAAAAAAGGTGCAATGAGATTAAAACTTACACAACCACATTAATAAATGTGGTTGATATATGTCGTAGGCGTCAACTTAATATATGTTATATTATAAACTTAATATGCTTTATTAATATATCAAATCTAAGATTAATATAAAAAAACCTAAGATTATAAAGTTAAGGAATTGTAAACCCAAAGCATTATTAATATTATAAACCCAAGGAATTAATAAACCTAAGGAATAAATATTTTAAAATACAAGGGAATAATAATAAAACAAAGGAATTAATATTAAAAACCCAAGGGATTATTAATATTACAAACCTAAGAAATGGATTAACCCATCACATTAATATTAAAAACCCTTAGGATTAGTATTAGAACCCCAAGATATTATTAATATTACAAGTATTAATATTCCTGGTTTAATATTATTCCCTTGTGTCTATAACATCAATCCCTTAGGTTTATTAATCTAAGGGTTAATATTCATGTGGTTTAATATTATTTTCTTGGGTTTATAATCCCTTGAGTTTTTAGTATTAATGCTAAAAACTCTAACATTATAAATGTTAATATATTATTATACATATGTGGGATTAATATTATTCCCTTGGGTTTTTAGTATTAATCCAAAAATTATAACATTGTAAACCCTAATATATTATTATACATATGAGGGATTAATATTATAAAACCAATGGATTATAAACCCTGGGATTAATATTATAAACATAAGGGATTATAAACCCTAAAATAAACATGGTTGACCATGGTTGATTTTCATATGGAGAGATCCTTTGTCACAATGCAATGTTGGACCATGGTTGATCATGATTGTTTTTCATATCGAAATAGTGTTTGTAACAATACGACATTAGACCATATTTGACCATGGTTGATTTTCATATTGAAAAAATCTTTGACAGAATGCGACGTTAGACCATGGTTGACCATGAATGACCATGATTGATTTTATAAAACATGATCGTCCATGGTTGACCATGATTGATATTATAAACCCAAGTGAATAATAGCCTAAAAGAATAATATTAAACCCAAAAAAATACAATGAGATTAAAAACAAAAAATTCAAAATATAAAAAAATAAAAAAATAAAAAAATAAATAAATTACATCTATACAAAACAAAGAAATAACAAAGATACTATAAAGAAATAACAAGTTCATTCCCATTTTCGTTAGGTATAAAAACATTGTATCACTCTTGGAATACATGGTATGATACACATAACTTCTCAATGAAATATGTGTTATCTTAACTTGTTAAATTTATTAATTAATAAAAATATATGGTTAACGCATAGTATAATTGCAAAAAAAAATCCTCCTTATTTTTTCCACATCACATTCAGGGAAAATATCATTTTTAATGTGTCACAATGTTTGTTTGAACTCTCATTTTACACAGTGATATTTTACATTTTTAAAAAATTAAAGTTTTAATGGTTTAACGTTTTATTTTAACATCTAGATATCATAGTAAATATCATAATAATAGTAAGATGAAACTTTAATATGTCAAGAAATGCTATTTGTGCTAATGCTATTAGATGTATTAATTAAATTTTAAATAATATATAGTTGTTGTTAAGGATATTTTTATTTCGTCTTAACAATTTACAATACCCTAAATAACAATGTTATGTTCCTAAAGGTAAAGGTGAATGTATATAGGAAACAACAAATCAAAAATAAAAGGAAACCCACTAACTTATAAGAAATCAACAACCCTCTAATTCAGGTTGATCCTGCATTATTAGAAAATTATGTGAAAACAATAAGCCTAAAAAAGAATTGCAAAAATTTTGCATTAATAAAGTGCATGATTTCCTTTAAGAAGGATAGTCACATGGTCACAATCCTATGACCTTTTATGGTGAAGAGGATGATGAGTTGAGACCTATCAAGAAGTTGGAAAAACTTTTATGGGATGCCAAACTTATGCCAAACATGTCATGTCATTATATGTTAATTTTTTTAAATTTTTTTATAAGTGATGACGTCATTTTATCCACATTTATTCCTTTATAAACTGAAAAGGAATGTTACATCAACGTGACGTTATGATAGGATAGTAGCACTAGAGTATATTATGTCTAAGTATCCATTAAAATATGTACAACACTATTATCACAACCTTTTTATGTAACTGATCGCATAGTGTATGTTTTTAGTTGAGAAACTTAGAGATGGGAAATTTTTTGCACATTTAAACCAAAAATAAAAGTTGCAATGTGATAATAACATTGAAATGTATTCTAAGTAATCATTCGAAGATGTACAACACTACTATCACAACTTTTAAATGAATTTTTATTTGGTGCATCACATAGTGTACCTTTTTAAAAGATAAACTCACATTAAGTAACCATTAAAAGTTGTACAACCCTACTATCACAAGTTTTATATTTGGTTGACCATATTTTATAGGTTTTTAATAATTAAAATCATATCCATAGAGGCAAAGTACAACATAAGATATTATTGTGATTGTAATCTTCAAATCATTCCATACCTCGTTCTCAGTGAAAAACTTGTTTCATATTGTCTCTCACCAATATAATGTTTTATCAACATGGGAGTAACATCTTGCAAATGATTGCAGATTGTTGAGGTGATGACTCTCTTTTCCATTTTGGATTGTTGATATGATTTCAACCAATTGTTTCTAACCTCTAATTGAATTATACAAAACATGAATGAAATTCTCTAATACATCACAACCCTTCATTTCCTTATATCCCAATAGTTCTTAAGAGATTATAAACAACAACTAAGGTTGTTTCGACATTGAATAGGTATTCCATGACCTCTGACATCACATCCTCCCATCATATGTGCATTTATGTTTACTCTTGCTATAACGCCCCATCATATGTCTTTTTACCTCAAAATCTAGTAAGTCTTGGGAGGGGAGCTCACAAGATAAGCACTAGACAAAGGGACAACAATATGAGGTGTCTCCCACTAAAACCACAACCACTCCCTCTTGTTATTTATTACAATTTTACCATAAGGGAGGCTTCCCTATGTTAGGTCACCTAAAGGATTTATCAAGTACTAGGGGTAAGGTGACAAAGAAAGGCTTGAAGAGGACAAATCTACTTAAGAACATGGCTTAGCAAGCATAACAAGGAAATTAACATCCTACAAAAGCCCTAATTAGGGAACAAAGTGACCTAGGGCTTAAGTATAATCAAGGTTAATAAGGCTACCTAGGATCACAAGGCCAAGAAGATTCTTCCAATAGATGTACCCCTTCAAGTTGAAACCTAGGGAGAACTAGGGCTTTTTTAGGGCACAATATACCTAGGGCAAGGGACCTTTTCCCTAAAATATAGAAATTAGACATGGAAATGACTTGATTTTGAGGATAATATCTCACCTCCACATGTTGAATCCCTCTACCTATGAATGTTTCAAATCCTAGTCGAGAAAGATTCCCTAGCACTAGCTAGCAACTTACCTTATGAGGTCGAAATTCTAGGTTTATGTAGATAAGAGTGATTTTATGAAATTTTTAGGGTGATCAACCATGTAACTAGGGCCAATGCCTTGACCTTGGGTGATGGAGTCTAATGGATGGTTAAAAATATCTAAACCTTGGAAAAAGAGTAAGGGAATATGAAACCCTAGGTTCCAAACTCTAACTATCACTTTTGTGAGGGAACAAAATCAATGGGAAAACTAGTTCAAAGATTCACCCATGGGATTTTCATTCACATTATCTAGGTGGGTAATGCATGCAATATTATCATTAAGAGTTAATAGAATAATATTCAACAATCATTTACACATAGAAACCCTAAATAATTAATGATTACATACAATAACCACAAAATACAAAGATTTATCAAATATTGTTGCGATTGAAATACCACAACCAGAATGAGCTATTTCTCTGTAAGCCTTGCCCTAGGGTCACTACATATATGTGTGTGAAATAAAAGTGCAAATAGTTATTTAATCAATCCTCTACTCATGAAAACCATAACATAAAATACAAGAAGATGAGGGAAGTCGTACCTTTCATTTGAAGATGCAAAAACTAGTTGGTGTTGCTAACTTGAGGGACACAAGTATCCTAGTCTCCAATCTCCAAGCCAAGAAACTGCACATACATAAACAAACAAAAATAACAAAATATATTCTTGCAAGGTTACATTAACACAATAGTCATCATTGAAAACTAATACATGAACACCAATAACGTTGAGGAATGGAATAAATTATTCATCATAATCAAAACAACAATACATAGATAGTATACCTCGATGGCACAAGATGAACCTCTCCTTCAGCATAATAGCCTTGTTTCCTCCTCCTAGAAGGATGTGCTCTCAAAAGAACACATCTCTTGCACTATACTATAAACATTCTATCTCACTTTCCTTTTGATATGACAAGTATATATAGGAATTTAGGCCTCCTTGAGAGAATGAAATTGGATGCTTAGGGGTAAGATAAGTTAGGAAACTTCTATAACAATTCACCCCTAACAAAGTCATAAAGCTAATCAGTTGAGTTTATCTCCTTGCGAATGCGAAATTATAGAAAGTGCAATTGGAACTCGATCTCAGAGGGAGAATAGGCATCTTAAACCTTGAATGTAGACTGGGAATCAAGGGAGGAACACGGAATAGACATGACTAATCAGTGTCCCTACTCTAAAAGCATAAAAAAATGGGCACAATTTATGCACCAAGGTCAACATTATAAAGGAAAATGCAATTAACTCAAATATGGGTCAAATAGGCTATAACATATGCCCCCTAATGCATGAGGTCAAAAGAGAAACTGATAGTTGAAATGCATTACAAAAACAATCAAAGCTGAAAATGGGAGGAAGGTGACAATATTGCAAATGTAAATTGGGGGAACTCAAATCCTAAAGTTTCAACCATGTTGATATTATCCCTGAGTCAGGAATACCCATTCTTAGTCATAAATAGAAACTAAACATGGCCGCCAACTATACACTTTGGATCCACAACATGAAATTCTAATACATGGCCATGAACAATACATAGTGGATCCACGCAAAAAATCTAAAAATTATAGCCATCAACAAATATAATGTGGATCTATGTCACCATATACATCAATAGGACTATGGACACATAAAAGAGAAGTTCCCTAGAGTAGTCCACAAAGTGAATAAATGATACATAACTCCAACATAGCCTGGGAAGGCTACCATATAAGAGTGCAATGTCCCTAACCCATGGTCTTCTACAAAACCTCGATGGTATGAATCTATAGCATGTGAATAGATGTGTTGATTTTGAGCATGATAGAAACTTCTTGATTACCAATCAATGAGGTGTACTATTAACAATCACAAGGGGACCCACCAATCATGAAAATGGACCCTTAGGTACCTATCATAGTCCACTAAGTGTGAATAAATGTGTTGACATTAAAACTCATGGACTTGATTGATCAAGATTCAAATGTTTAAACCCATTGTTGATCGCAAGGAAGCCTACCACTGAGGTCTACAAGCTCCAAGGTACTATTGGTTCATAGATCAAGCTCCCAAATAATGAGTTGAAGTCTATAGGAGAATAATTTTTGAAGCAGGGCCTTGATGTATCCCCCATCAATCAACATGGAACAAACTAAACAATGATGTGACATAAATGAATTCATGAAGTTATGAAGTACAACTAACATAGGGATGGCCAACACAAAAAGCTTAATGAGGACTATAGATGATCAACTTAGGTTGGAACTTTCCTTAAACAAATAATGTCACAACACAAAAGTGACTTGGTAGAATTGACTAATGAGAACCATGTGATATTTTGCAATAACATAAGAGGGATTGAATCACACTACATAGTGACTAGAAGAGTAACTAGCTATAGGATTAGATAGACTCATATGTATGGTATGACTCTTATGCAAGCTAAAACCTATTTATGAGGAAATAACTCAAATCAGTGCCATGATCAAGGGTGACACAACTAACACTACCATTTTGTATAATAACTCAATTTAATGATTCCCCTTCCCTTTTATCTTTTTAGTCTCCTTCATAGTTTAATGAGCACGAAAGAGAAGACAAGTAAGCTCAATAGTTCTTTTTTTGTTTAGTTTTAAAGAGCCAAAAAAGAGATAAAAGGATGCCTAGTGCCTTTTATTTTTAAATGAACATAAGAAGGACACAAAGGAAGTTTGTACTCGAGGAATGAGCAGTATAAAGGGTAGAAACTAATTCTAATATGAAGGAACTACCCCTATAATATGGAGGCAAAGAGGCTGGAAAATAAGACTACTCATCATAGTCGTCCCTTTAAGAAAGGTAAGAAAACCAAGCAAGAGTAAGCAGTGGGATAAGAAGAGGATGACAATGGTGGAGAAAATAAAAGCAAGGTTTACCAACATGCATAACTAAGGATAAAAGGTCACAACAATCACAAACTATAATGGTGTGGAATCCTCTTGGGGTAAGGCTAGAAGAAGATGAAGAAGAGAAAATGAGGCTCAAATTTTACATCATGGCAAGTCAAAAGGAGGAATTCCGAAAAGGAAAGAAATAAACATTGCATGGATATAAACACAGAACATAGGTGCTAACCTATTGCATCTATGTATAGGTAAGCTCTATGACCCAGTTTTGATATGCATAAAAGACATAGGCTAATATCGCAACCTTACGGAGTTGGACCTAAGGCACAATAAAGATGGAAATGGTGGTCAATAATGCATCATAAATAGTAATGAGAGACCTACCCCTATATGTCATGTTCAATAAAACATACCTCAAGCCCATTTTCATAATGTAATCATAAACAATTACTCCAGGAAAGATATACTTAAAAAAAAGGCACCACATTCCTACAAATAAAGTCATTAGAATAATAATAACATGAAAAGTAACCCATATCCTTAAAAAAAGAAAAAAAGGAAAATTATCCCCAATTTAACATTAAAATATTCTATAAAAGTGCAAAAGGCACCTCTCCATGACTCATTCTTACCTTCGCAAGTAGAGAAGTTAGAGAGAAGGAGAAAATCACCAGTTTACCTCAAATGTTGGGAAGGAGATTGCAAAAGCTACCGAATGTCTTTTGGAAAGGCATCTAAACTAGGTAAATCTTAATAGCCTAATCTCCCCACTAATATGTTCCATTTCAAATCTGAGTCAATTTTTTAGAGAAACATTGTTGACCCTAACTTGATTAGTCATGCAGACATGGATTTGGTACAACTTATCTATGTGTGTAAGGGGACGAATGTCACTTGCAACTGTTCAATCGTCAAACGAACCCTGTTTTGCAGTAACAAAACTAATGTATGCACCTTTAAAACATTTTTTGTTAGACTTTTGAGAAATTACTAGGTTTTGTGCACATTTTCTGTTAAGTTGTATATAAGCCCCATGTTAACCCAAAAACTCCATTATTAAGCCCTAGATATTGAGTGATTATATTTATATTGTTATATTATTATGTAGGTTAGAACCCCTAATTATTTTTTTAACACCCCACCCCATATTTACCTGCTTTTACCAGCTTTCCGAGGTAAACATGAGTTGAGAGTTACTATGCATGACCCGACAACCAAGTTCTAGTTATTGAAGTGGAGCCTACTACCTTTAAAATTTATTGCAACCTACGGGAACATCTGATCACCCACATGTAATATGACATGCGCTAATCGTATTTTCCTGGATTGGAACTATCTTTTTAACTGACTTCCCAACCTAGCTGCATGCATTCTAAGAATTCCATGTGGCCAAAAGGATCCATCTGCATGCACAGGTTGATCTTCATGTGAATATAGTCGAAAATAATTACATCTGTGCCTACAGTCACGGATTTAGTACCACAAATTCAGGGCTAGCCTATAGGCCACTGCCCATAACTATCCATAATAAATTCTAATATAATCACAAGTATGCATAACCTATGCTTAGGCACAAATATTTCTAAAACATGCCAAAAACATGATAATATTTAGAGAAACATATGGTAAACATAGTAGTTACATGTCATGAATGCAGATTTGTTCATTGTCTGATTAATTCCATCAAAGAATCATTAAGAGGGCCCACTACCCTCTCAAGCTAGTTGCAACAACACTTGTTATCTCATTCATTCATATAACCATTTAATAACTTATTAAATCATGAACAAGATCCATAATGAGAGCACATCATTTAACCATGCCTATAACCAATGTTTAACCATAATCAAGCCATGACAAACCAGTCATAAAATCAACACAATAACCAATACAAGTGCTCATTGATCTCAATAATAAATAACACATAATAATATATGCATAAAGCCAACCAAGTCAAGGACTTCCACGTACCACCCAACCATACATTGGGTTGAATGAAATCTCTCTTTCATCCAATCAACATTGTGCCATATTCCAAGCATGAATGTGGAATCTCATGGGATAAACCAAAACAAAACTAACCAAGGCATCTAGAGGCTAAACCACCTTAACCCTCAACCACAGTTATTTCACCTAAAATGGTCCATAAATCATCAACCAAAAAAATCTTGGATGCCTCAAAATTTATTCACCATACCCAGAGGAATTCCCCTGTCTCCACCCACATGTTAAGGGATTCCTAGATAAAACTATCTCCACCCCCAACCCTTTGGATTTTCCTAAGACCATCTATCTTACCTAGATATAAAACGTTTCAGAAATCCAAATCTCAACTAAGAATTAATCCCATCACACGATGGCTATCCAAGAAATGGTAAGGCAAGGATGTAGCCACTTTCAATCTAGGAAAATCCCATGCCAATGACAACAAAGTAATTATGTAAACCAAATGCATGCACCATGCATTCAAATCCCAGCAAGGAAATCACACATGCAACTTTTTATTTGTAAAATCTTCCTGTTGTAGCTTCTCTTTCAACCTTCACCTTTCACTCCCTTGATTTCCTTTGCTTGACCTTTTCTTGCTTACTTGCTTGTGTCCAATTTCTCTCTCTCTCTCTCTTCTCTCTTGGAGTTGGATTTCTTCCTTAGAAAAACTAAAGTTGAACTAATCAAAAAGTTGTCAACTATCTATTAGATACCTTTTTATCATTGATCCCTGGTGTCTCTTCCTTTACTTTTCCTTTTTTCTTTCATTTTCCTTTATTTTATCTTGCATGCCTATTTTTGTCTCTTCATCTTCCTTTTCTTCTATTTTCCTTTATTTCTTGTATTAAATTTCCATTTATTGTCCTCTGCCTTTTTCCAATGCCAATGCGAAATTCTATAGCTATTAACTAACCACAAGTGATACCCACTTTAATATACCTTCCTCCATTCAACTTCGAATATGTGTCCCATGACCTTGGTTTTATTTTTGCATTTATAATGTCCTTCCATTTACATGGAAAAATCAACCTAATGGCTATTACATCAATATATATATATATACTATCTATATCTATATCATATCTAATCTATAGATATAGATATAGATATAGATATATAATATATATATATATATATAATATATATATATATAATATAATATATAATATATATATATAATATTATATCTATATCATTATATCTATATCTATATCTATATATATCTAATATCTATTTCTATATCTATATTATATCTATATCTATATCTATATTATATATATATATAATATATATATATATATATATATATATATATATATATTAATATATATAATATATATATATTATATATATATATATATTATAGATATATAAGATATATATTATAGATAGAAGTTCCCATAGAGAGTGGCTGTAATTATTCATTTCTTATCATTTTTAAGGTGCAAGGATCATAAAATTTGGTATTAGAGCTCATGATCCTCATGTTTTTCTACTTCAAACAGGTCATCGTCAAATTTTTTCTATAAATTTCTTTATGTGGTTTTAGATAGTGAAACTTGGAGAAGATTTAGAAAACATCCCAAGGAATCTCTAGTTCAAGTATTGGATCCCAGTTCCCTATATTTTCGGAGATATGGTCGAAGGAAGTTAAGGTTTTTGAAGGCTCCTAAATTCTGTCTCAAACAAGTCAATTTAGAATTTTTTCTATAACGATTTTTTTGTGAGGCCTAAGACTGTGAAATTTCAAACACATTGAGGGGAAATCATGGTGAACATTTGGTCCAAGTTACAGATCTTAGTTCAATATATTTTAGGAGATATTCTCCAAGGAACTTAGGGTTTTTGTATGCTCCATAATTTTCTCTCAAACAAGAGACAAATAGAAGTACCTTAGGTTTAGATTCCAAAATCATATTTCAAAAACTGCACATGTGGCACTCTATACAAGTTTGCTCGTGGGAAGAGTCCAAAAAATCGGCAAGTTTTGGGAAATTTACTATACATTTCAATTGACAAGTCAGATTTAGTTCAACCTATGGAATTGGATAAACTACATATCACAGTATTGTAGAACAAAATTTCAAATCCATAAGGCGTGAAATCTCATAGATATATCAATAAAGCTTCATCCATTCTGATATTCTCTAAATTGAGGTACGTAACTTACTAGTGACCGAAATATTCATTAAAAGAGGCCATTTGTTTTTGTTGTAAGAAAGAGGAAGGGTATTATTATTTTCTAGCATGCCTTGAAAGAAAGCTACTACAAAAATTAAATATACTAAAGGCCCATCCTTGACTCATGAACAAAATGAAGACCTAGAATTTAGCTTATCTCAATTAGCGAAGAAAGTTAATGAAATGGATGGTAGTGTGTTGAAAAAGGTGGATTTCTTAGGTTCTCAAAAAAATCTTAAAAGATAAATAGAATAGAATATGAATGAAAATAAGGAAGGGCTAAAAATGAAGATGAATGAAAATAAGGAATAGAAAAGAAGATGAATAAAAATAAGGAATATAAAAGAAGATAGAAGGAATAGAAATGAAGATGAATGGAAATCAAGAAGAAATACAAAAGTCCATGATTGGTATCTTGGAAAATATTTCTAAAAGGAATGTGGAGATCCAAGGAAATAATGAAAACAAGGAGAATCATGTTGTTGAGAATGAATCTCATATGGGGAGTATGCTATCACAATTGGAGAGCACAAATGTTGAATCGTAGAACCATACTCATGAATTGTCAATCCAAGATCCACATCATTAGGGCTTAAAGTTAACACCAAGGAACTACTACATTCCAAATATTGATATGATAAAATTTGATGGTATTGATCTTGTAAAATGGGTATTTTAGATGTAGTGATATTTTGATCTACACCAAGTGGCATCCTTACAAAAGTTAAATATTGCATCCATGTTTTTGTAACAATACCAACATGTACGGTTTTAATGTCTTTGTGAAGGAAAGAAGGATTATGTTTTATCTTGATTCATTTTTGCAGAGGAATTGATAGCACATTATGGGGATAGTAAGAGCAACACATTCTTTAGTCAATTGGTAAATCTTCAACAAAAAGGTCCTATTATAGAGCATACTCAACAATTTCAAAACTTGATTCTTACAGTAAGGAATATTTTGCATGTTATACCTATTTATGGGTACTTTAAAGGAAATCACGCAACATGGGTTGCATCTCTTTGAACTTAAATCTCTAGAGCATGCTTTCATTCTAGCAAGGAAAGTTGAAAGTAAAAACAATCCCACTAGAAAATTGGTCACTAATAACTATAGAGAAAATCATGTTCCCTTCCCTATACTAACAAAGTTTACTACTCAGCAAATGGATGAAAGAAGAGAAAAGGGACTATGTTTCAACTGTGATAACTAGTAAAGGGCATAAATGTAGAGAGAAGAAATTATTCTACATAGAGTGTGAAGATGAAGAATATTGAAGTGGAAACTTCATAAGATCTAGAGCTTGGAGAAACCACAAAAATATCTTATCATGGATTGGTCGGCATCATTACTCCACAGACCCTCAAGATAGAAGGATAGATCAAAAGGGAAAGGGTAACAATAATGATTGCTTCAATTAGTACCCATAAATTCATCAATAGCAGATTGGAAAAACTTCTTAATTACTTTGTATATCCAACACTAGAATTTTGAGTAATGATTGCAGATGGAGGTACCATAAATTGTTTAGGGAAGTGCAATAAGATTAATTTGAATTTGAGGGAGTAAAAATTGGTTAGTCCCATGATTGAAATCCAAATGGGTGGTGTTGATATTTCATTAGGTTTCTAAAGATTACAATCATAAGGAATAGTGGCCCTTACTTTCCAAGAACATTTCATAAGATTTTTCTCAAAAGAAAAGTAAATTGAGCTTAGAGGTATCCAAAACCCAGTAAAGTGATAACATCTAATACGATGAAAAAATTTCTTCAAAAAGGACACCAATTTTTAGTTACATAATTGTGCTCATTATATGTTCAAGCATCTATATCCTCTGCTCCAGTAGATATTCAAAAAGTTATTAAAAATCATGCTAAGGTATTTGGAGAAATTCCTAAGCTTCTTCCACCTATCTGACAATTTGACCATGCTATTCATTTGCAACCTAGAAGTGTACTACCCAACATTATGCCTTATATATATCCACATGCACAAAGTAGTTTGATTGAACATATGGTTCAATAAATATTAGAGGTGGTCATCATTCATCCTAGCCATAGTGCTTTTTGTTCACCAATGGTGATGGTTATCAAAAAGGGCAGTTTGTGGTGTATGTTTCCATAATACAAACAACTCAACAAATTGACAATCAAACATACGTTTCCTATTCCTGTCATTGATGAACTGTTAGATGAATAGCATGGAACAATTTTCCTTACTAGGTGGGATATTCGTTTTGGATATCATAAAATCATAATGAAGCAAGAAGACATTCCCAAAACAACCTTTAGAACATATGAAGGACATTATGATTTTTTGGTTAAGCCATTTGGACTTACAAATGTACCTTTAACATTTCAAATATTGATTAATTCTATTTTAAAATGCTTCCTTAGAAGATCTATGCTATTATTTTTTGACGACATACTAATTTACAACAAATCTTGGGAATAACATGCACAACATGTTGACGAGGTCTTAAAACTATTCAAATAGAAACAACTATATGCAAAGCCTTTCATGTGTGCCTTTGGGGTTCAAGAAGTCAAAAATTTGGGTCATATTGTATCACACAATGGTGTCAAGGTGGATAAGAAAAAAATCAAATCTATGAGGGAATGGCCAATCCCAAATACCTTGAAGAATCTGAGAGGATTCTTAGAATTGAATTGATAGGATATCGTTGCAGATTTGTTAAGAATTATGGTAAAATAGTAGCACCTCTAACAAAATTATTGAAGAGGAATAATTTTATTGGAATAAGGAGAAACTAAATCATTTTAATAAATTAAAGAGGCTATGTGTACAACTCTCTTTTGGGCAACACTTGACTTCACAAAAATATTTATTGTGAAATGTGATGCCTCAGGCCATGGCATTGCTGCAGTTTTGAAGCAAGAAGGAAGACCCCTTGCCTTTGAAAGTAGAAAACTTAAAGGAAATAACTTACTCATACCCATATATGTAAAAGAAATGTTGGTCATACTTCATGAAATTAATAAATGGCATCAATACCTAATAGGAAGACACTTCAAAGTAAAAATGTATCATGATAGTTTGAAGTACTTCTTGAAGCAAAGACTATATTTAGAAGAACAACAAAAATGGGTCATAAATATGTTGGGTTATGACTTTGGAATTATCTATAAAAATGGAAAACAAAGTATTGTGGCAAATTCACTCACAAGGAAAGAGGAAGACACAAATGGTTTGCTATGTGTTATTTCCATTCCACAATCTGACTGGGTGGAAGAAGCAAGGACACAATGGTCATAAGATGAGAAGATATGTAAGATCATTCAACAACTATAGGAGGACCATGATGCAATAGAAAAATTTACATGGAAAAAATATTTGCTATGGTATCAAGATCGCTTATAAGAATTATCATCAACGGAAGGTCCTATTGGAATTACACACCTCTCCTAGTATAGCAGGACATTCAAGGTTCTAAAGACATACCATAGGATCAATCATTTTTTTGGGGGTGTGGGGGGGGGGGGGGTATTAAAGTAGATGTGAAAAAAAAATCACATAATGTGTGGTATGCCAAAAAAATAAAGGAGAGACTATCAAGACCCTAGGGCTCCTTAAACCATTAGCCATACCAAGCCAATGTTGGGAAGAAGTTTCAATGGATTTTATTACAGTTTTGCTCAAATCTGAAGCAAAGGGTTTCATTATAGTAGTTGTATATCGAGTGAAAAAGTATGCCCACTTTTTCTCTCTTTCCCATCCTCTTAAAGAAATTATTGCGGCAAAAATATTCATGGGAACAATTCAAAAGCTACATGGAATACCAAAGATTATTGTAAGTGATAGAGATCCAATTTTCACTAGAAATTATTGGACTGAAGCATTTTCTTGTTTGGGTACTCAATTGGCTCATAGCTCATCTTACCATTCTCAATCTGATGGGAAATCTAAGATTGTGAATAAATGTTTACGAGGATATCTAAATTGCTTTGCATCTAACAAACAAACAAAATGGGTCAAATGGTTTCCCTTGGAAGAATGGTGGTACAATACATCCTTTCATACTTCATCAAAAATGTCACCATTTATGGAACTTTATGGATATCATCCTCCATCCATTGCATCACCCTTGAAAGGGATTATAAAGGCTCAAGTAGTAGAGAAGCACATCCAACACCAGCAAAAGGTTTTCAAATTTTAAAGGACAACTTGGTTATGGCACAAAATAAGATGAAACAACAAGCATATCAACATCACAGGGAAAGGGAATTTGAAGTGAGGGATTGCATATTTGTGAGACCACAACCACATAAATAGATGCCCCCCCAAGAAACAAAAGAACGACAATAAATTAGCTCTGGAGAATTATGGCCCCTATAAGGTATTGTAGAGGATTAGAAGTATGGCCTACAAAGAGGAGTTGCTTCCACCTTCACGTGTACATCTAGTCTTCCATGTTTCTTTGTTAAATAAGATCATTGGTGATAAGATCCCAATACAAACTCTTCTACCAGAGATTAATGAAGGGAAAATAGTACTAGTACCATAAAAAAATTAGAAACAAGGATTAAGCATCTGATTGTGAGGATTGACATTGATCTAGGAGGATCCCCAAAATGCTCAAAATTCCATGGTATCAAATGTTCCCAAAAATTGCACCAAGATGAAGAGCTTGTTGCATTGAATCTAGAAATATCTTTAGTTTTGCAATTGGCCTCTATATGAAGGAGAAAAAGCCCGTTGAAGTTTATGGGAAACAGGAAAAATTTTGGGGCCTTGCAGGCCAAGTGGCAACTCTACATCATGGCATGTGGCAGGGTGGTCAAAGTCAATAAGTGGTGAAAGGACGTCAGGATCGGTGTCGAACCCACAACCTTGCCAACACAGTGCCAATATCTTACCAATACACCATGGTTCTATTTTATTAATACAAATGGCGCATTGTGTATTTAAATTCTATACTATGGTGAATAGGGGGGTGAGTTGGCGGAACCCACCAACTCTGGTAGGTCTGCCAACCCAACGAAGGTTATCAGTAATACCAAAATTGGCGCATAATTATGTAACCACTGGAGCGGAACCGACCACATGTGAAACATCATATGCCATCATTAAGGGGAGGTTACCACACTGTCAGAGGAACGAAACCACTAGAGAGCAAGTCCAGTCACATGCAAACAGTTAATGCACAGTTTCCACATGTTGCAATGTCATTCAACCATTGTATGAGTTATATACTATGGTCACATGTTGTTACAATGAATATTTAATATGGTTGTTAATATATATTGCACCGCCGGAGTTTGGAACTATGTATTATATAGTTCAGCACTATTTATATATATAAATACTAGCAGTCGAATCATTCATATGCCAACTATGTTAAAGTTTGGTTATAAAATATATGTATCAATGATAATGTTTCCATGTATACCTGGGAGGTCTGCACATTTAATCTCGGGACCTGCCCCTGGCTTTATAAAAACAAATTCCATTGCACCAATGCGAGGGGAAGTGTACAGTGGAATTCTGAAAAACATGTCTTGTTTATGCCTGCAAATGTTCCTTTGAGCATAACTTGGCCATCCTTGGGCCTTTTTGGGAAAGGAGAGTGGTGTTGGAAAGCAGAGTCTGATGCCTTCTTTTTTATAGTATCTAGCATAGCCTACGTGCATATTTCATGTTGTTTAAATTTCATGTAAAGAGCCTCTTTTGAGAATTTGTAATATAACGAACACCCATTGGAAGCAACCCTGGAGATGTAGTCTAGGAGGGATGAACTTTATCAACAATGTTTATTTTTTTGGGTCTTTATTTGTTATTTTTCATTCTTAGTTTAGTTCTCAAATTTTACATTTAAGGCATAATAACAACTCAATTTCCCTCATTCATTCACATAAATGCAACCTTAGTTAATTTTGGTGAAAATGTGCAAACCGTCAATCCTGTAGATTTCAGATCATATTTTGGTATTAGAGCAAGGTTGATCATGTTTAAGTAGGATATTTACTAATGTGAATATTGACTAGATCCAGTTCGTAATGTGAAGTGAAACTTGAAGATTTAAATGCAAATATTGGAAAGAAGAAAGTCTCGCAAAAGATGGCAGGTTCAAATGAAGGAGAATCTCCTGAGACAAAGAGCAAGGAGAAATTTCAGAAAATGTTCCTTAATATGCAAAGGATGATTGCAAAACTTTATGAAGACAAGACGACTAGAGATGCAACTTCGTCTTCTAAAGGCACAAAAGTGAAAAGGGCAAGGAAAAATTTGATGGTAGTGAACCTCCTTCTCCTCCATCTTCATCTTCTTCTTCTTCATCTTTTGATCATTCAAGTTCATATTCAGACTCACAAAAGAAATAAAAGAAAAGTCCTTTTTTGAAGATTGATGTTAAGTTTGAATTGCCAATATATGATGGTGAAATGAATCCTAAAAAGTTAGATAACTAGATAAAGCAACTTGACGTGTATTATAGAATTCAAAATATTGATGTTGAACTTGCAAAAAATCAATTAGTTACACTTATAATGTGGGAAACAAATTTGATTTGGTGGGAAAGTAAAACTCAATCAGATTTGAAGCATAAAGGTAAAATTATCTCTTCATGATCTAAGTTTGCTAAAGCTCTTAGAAATCAGTTCTATCCTTTAGGACATATGCAACAGGTTGTAATAGATTGGCATCATTTGAGGTAAGGTAAAGGACAAAGTGTGCAAGAGTTTACACATGAATTGAGGAAGAAGGAATAGCAATTAAAATTCCATTAAACACATGGGAAGATTTATGAAAGTACATTGGAAGTTTTCATTTTTATTTGCAACATACATTGCTTATGTTTAATCCAACTGACTTTGATGAAGTGTATGTACAAGCTATTCATATTGAATCAAGTGGCAGAACTTTTCAGTTCAAATTTTCAAAGAAAATATTCAATCATTTTGAAAACAAAGACTCCAAAGACAACAAAGGGAAGAGAAAATCAATGGGGAAGAAATTGACAATAGCTAAGAAAGAAGGAGAAAGACCTACTTTTACTCATTGTCATAGGGTTGGACATGATGAGTCCAAGTGTTGGAAGCTACATCTGTAACTTATGCCAAATAAGTTCCTTAAGAAAAAGGGTGAGATGAAAGCTAATGCTACAATCCAACAAGACTTGGGATCTGACTCTGGTGATGAAAAGAAGATAACCGCTATGGGTGTGACAAGTAATCCTTCTAAATCTAGCTCTCGTTATACTTGTTCTTCATCCTTTTCAAAATCTAATGATGTGATTGAAGAAAATAAGGGAGTTGAATTGTTTCATATCAGGATTATCTCCAATTACACTAAGATAGATACATTATTCGATAGTGTATCATATGCAAATCTAATATCTGAGGAACTAGTAAGGAAACTGGGATTGGAAACTGAGAATCATCTAAATCATCACCCTTTAGGATGGTTAAAGGAAAACACTCAGATGCGTGTCACAAAACAGTGTCAGTTAAGGTTTGCAATTAGAACTAATTTTGTTGATGAAGTTGATTTAGATGTGATTCCTTTGGATATATGTGGGGTTGTGTTGAGTAGTCCTTATCTTTATGATCGAGATGTCATATTTCATAGAAAGGATAATAAGCATCATCTTGTTAAGGATGGAATGGAATACATTGTCAGGTTACACAAAATAAATATAAACTTAGAATTAATCAATGTAAATCAAATGAAAAGACTCATAAGATCAAGTAAAAAGTATGTTCTCATGTTTATTAAAGAGAAACCTAAATATAAGTATGATTCTTTTCAAGGGTGTCATTCTTAGTTTAAGGACAAATTGTTTTAAATAGTAGATCCTTATAAAGAATTGTTTAAAGAACCAAAACGTCTACCTCCAAAATGAGAACTACAAGATGAGATTCAATCACAATCTAGTGCCCTTCTTCTGAATATTGGCATGTATTATATGTCGGTCATAGAAAATGAAGAAATTAAGAAACAAATTTAGGAATTGGTTGATAAAGGCTTCATTTGACCTAGTTCTTATCCATGTGGATCACTGATCATATTAGTCCCTAAGAAGGATGGAACTTGGAGAATGTGTGTTGATTTTAGAGCTTTAAATCAAATCACCATAAAGAACAAGTATCCTCTTCCAAGAATAAATGATTTTCTTGATCAGTTAAAGAATGTTGTTTAATTTACAAAACTTGATTTAAGAAGTGGTCATCATCAGATTTGTATTGCAGAGAATGATATATGGAAAACTTCATTTAAGACTAGACAGGGGCTTTATGAATGGTTGGTTATGCTATTTGGTTTATGCAACACTCCAACAACTTTTATGAGAGTGATGAATGATGTGTTTCATCCTTTTCTGGATAAGCATTTCATAGTCTATCTGGATGATATTCTTATTTTCAGTTCAAGTTTGGACGAACATGTAAAGCATGTTAAATAGGTTTTTGATGTGTTGCAAATAGAGATATTGTATCTCAAACGTTCTAAATGTGAATTTGGGAAAAATTCCTCAGTATATCTTGGTTACATAGTTGGATGAGGTAATCTTAAAATAGATCCAACTAAAATTGATGTAATCATGAAGTGTCCAAGACCTCAAGATGTGACAGAAGTTAGAAGCTTTTTGGGTGTAGTACAATATAGGAGGAAGTTTGTTTCTCATTTGTCTTTCATTGCATCACCACTTCATGCTTTAACAAGTTCTAAAGTTTCTTTCTAGTAGGGAGGAAAACAACAAAAATAATTTAATACACTACATAAGAAAATTGTGACAACTCCAATCTTAGCTTTACCAGACCTTCAACAACCATTTGAAATAGAAACCGATGCTAGTGGGTATGTAATGGGTACAATGTTATTGAAAAAGGGAAAGCCTATTTTTTTTTTCATTCAAAAACATTTTCTAAAGCAATTGCAAATTATCCAACTTATGATAAAGAATTATATGCATTAGTGGAAAGTGTTAAAAAATGGAAACATTATTTAATGGGCAAAGAAATAGTGATTCATACAAATAATCAACCACTTCAATCTCAAACTAAGTTGCAGAAGTCTTGGCCTTATAGATGGATGAGTTTTTTGCAGCAGTTCCACTTAGTAATCAAATATAGGAAAGGTACCACCAATAAAGTAGCTGATATGATATCAAGGCCATCTTTGAATGCTTCAGTTATTCTTTCAAATAGTTATTTAGCACATGAAAGTTACATTGAACAATATGTTGAAGATATTTATTTCAAAGATGTTTATGAAAGGTGGTGATGAAAGGTGAAGGTAAAAATTTGAGGCCTATCAGGTATGGTCCTTTTGAAATTGTCAAAAAGATTGGGCACAATGCATTACGTTTGAATTTTCCTCCATATATGCACATATATTCAATTGTAAATGTTGAAAATTTGAAGTTGTATGAACCTCCTATGATTATGGATTCAAACAAGAATGTTCAAATTCCAAATGTAGGTGATTTTGCACTTGAATACATGACTGAGTTGCAAGAAGATACCAACTTGGACAGGAAGGTTCACACTTCAAAGTGAAGAGATGTTGAGTATCTTCAAGTGGGACTCAAAGCCATGAATCCAAGAAAATAAAGGTGGATGGAGATGGAAGGGTGACGGAGTTGTGCCCTCACCTCATGTTTGCTTAATACCAAACTTTTGGTGGTCCAAAGTCTTCTCGTGGAGAGGAATGATCTAGGAGGATCCTCAAAATGCTCAAACCTTCATGGTCTCATATGTTCTCAAAAATAGTGCCAAGTTGAAGAGCTTGTTGCATTGAATCCGGTAGTATCTTCGATTTTGCAATTAGCCTTCGGATGAAGGAGAAAAAGCCCGCTGAAGTTTATGGCAAATATGCGAAAATTTGGGGCCTTACAAGCCAAGTGGCAACTCTACATCATGAAATGTGGCAGGGTGATCAAAGTCAACATGTGGTCAAAGGATGGTCAGGATTGGGATCGAACCTATGACCTTGCCAACATAGTGCCAAAACCTTACCAATACACCATGGTTCTATTTTATTAATACTAATAGTGCATTGTGTATTTAAAATCTATATTATGGTGAATAGGAGGTGAGTTGGCGGAGCCCACCAACTCTAGCAGGTCTGCCAACCAAACGAAGATTATCAATAATAGCAAACTTGGCACAAAATTACGTAACCACCCGAGAGGAACTGGCCACATTTCAAACATCATATGCCACCATTAAGGGGAGGTTACCACACCGTCAGAGGAATGAAACCACCATAGAGTAGGTTCAGTCACACACAAATAGTTAATGCCATAATTTCCATGGGTTGTGAGGTCATTCAACCACCGGATGAGTTATATACTATGGCCACATGTCGTTACAATAGATATTTAATATGGTTGTTAATATATTTAATATATATTGCACCACCGGAGTTTGGAACTATGTATTATATAGTTCAACACTATTTATATATGTAAATGTTGTCAGTCAAATAATTCATATGCCAACTATGTTAAATTTTGGTTATAAAATATATGTGCCAATGATAATGTTGCTATGTCTACATGGCAGGCCCGTGGGTTTGACCCTAGGACCTGCCCATGGCTTTATAAAAGCAAATGTCATTGCACCAGTGCGAAGGGAGTTTTACAATGGAGTTCTGAAACAGGTTTTGTTTATGCCTGAAAATGTTCTTTTAAGCATAACTTGGCCATCCTTGGGCCTTTTGGGGAACGGAGAGTGGTGTTGGAGAGTAGAGGTCGATGCCTTCTTTTTTGCAGTATCCAGTAGTGTCTACGTGATTGTTGAAATTTCATGTAAAGAGCCTCTTTTGAGCATTCTTAATATAACAAATGCCCATTGGAAGTAGACCTAGAGATGTAGTCCAAGAGGGAGGAATTCCGTCAACAATGTTTGTTGTGTTTGTGTCTTTATTTGTTGTTGTTCATTCTTATTTCTAATTCTCAAAATTTATGTTCAAGGCATAATAACAACTCAATTTCCCTCATTCATTCACATAAATGCAACCTTAGTTAATGTTGGTAAAATTGTGCAAATAATCAATCTTGTAA
>APFE030926487.1:17786-86317 GCA_000404065.3 Pinus taeda | reverse complement strand
ATATATATATGAGTAACTTAGTGACTGGAAATTGAGAGGGGGAATTCAACTCTCCACCCAACCATAAGCCATTTTCATTGCAATATTTCTTGCATTTGACCACCCTCGAGTCAGATTCAGAGTCTAAGGAGTTAAGTTCTCAAGGGAATTCACACTAATGCTAATAAGCCAGATCACACAGGGATCCAAAGTTCACAATGTCTCTAGTTGCTTACAGGAATATAGAGCACATGGTGTCTCCTCTTGCTAAATGCTACAAAAAACCATAGCTCGCAGTGTCTCCACCTACTCAATAGGGATCTAGAGTACACTATGTTTCTACACACTAAACCTTGCAAGTATCCAAACTCACAGAGTTTCCACTCTATTATGTAGGGATCCGAAGCACATAGTGGTTCCACCCAGTAAACCTGTGTTGTGTCTCCACCTACTCTTCTCTAGTCTTCTCTTCACTATGAGAAGACTAGAGAAGACATTATGACACTACAAAGCATCGTTAGGGAATCGAGATTTGCGGTGATGTGGCTCCTAGCCACATCAACTCCATGTGGCACCACAAAACCACTACCACATGTCAGGTGTATTTGACTGAATAGACATCCAAAAGCACTCATTCCAATTTTCATGTGTCACTATCACCTAGGCACCACATCAACATAATCCTCCACATCACCCACTTCCACTTCATCTTGCGAATGTCACATTGACATTGAGGTGATATCACCCTACCACGACATCCTCTAGTGATGCCACATGTCATCCAAAAACCAGTGACTTGGCTATCCAAAAAGGCCATTCCTACTTTCCACATGTCACACTAACAACGTGCCATGTCAATAACTTTTCCACTTCCTATATCTACGTCCTCCGGGATCCCACGCGGTATCCATGTAGCCTTACCTAACCTATGTGGCATTTTCCACCTCACCCTATTTCGCAAGTCCCACCAGGTCTCGGTTCTTTGTGAAAATCAAAGTTTTCGCATTATATGCCATTTTAGATCTTCATCCCCTGGGACATGCATATCTCTGTCTCCCCTCGAAACATACTTTTCTCCATTCCCTAGGACATACATTTCTTCATCCCCCCTAGAACATACTATTCTCCATTCCTCGGGATGTACTGTTCTCCATTTGATAATGAGAAAGATTTATCATCACACACCGCGCCTCTCAACAATAGTGCTATCCTCCATAGAGGCCACACATATTACTTGGTGTCAGTCGTGTGGTGTGAATTAGCGCTCAATACTGTCATTAAGAGACAAAACAAGTAATTAACACACAATTAGAGTACTCCTCCAGTATTCACCGAAATTCAAACTTCCTTTACATATCTCCCTAGAGTTATCCGAACCCGTATACAAGCCCAATTCTCTGCAATACTTGGACTTGGAAGTTCTAAGAGTTTTAATGGCTTTGCCAACCCTCCTCGTAGTCAAGTATTGCTCAAATCCATGGCCACCACAAGAATTAAGCCTTCATTCCAACACCAACATTTTAAACATATAAACAACCATAATACTTAGATGCAACAACATCATTATTAAACTACATCATAGATCCCACACAATACTATCAGACCCATTGGTGAAACATACATTAGGACATAAAGACAATCAATAGTCTTAATTAGTCAAATATCCATGACTATACCAAACAATGGAAATCACACACAATAATAGTTCAACTGAGCACATCAAGCATTCATACAAGACCATGTAACTAGATATGTAACTCAAAAACATATCAACAACCATAGGGATTTGCAAGTCCCTCAAAACCATGAGAACATCCACATAACCATATCATTTTAGACAACGAGGAATAACACATTCCTCTGTAAACAATGCTGATACAATCATTGTTATAACACATAACAACTTCATTCATTATTCACAATGATATATATATATATATATATATATATATAATATATATATAGATATATATATAATATATATATATACTATAGATTATATATATAATATATATATATATATATATGAGTAACTTAATGACTAGAAATTGAGAGGGGGACTTCAACTCTCCACCCAACCATAAGCCATCTACACTGCAATCTTTCTTGCATTTGACCACCCCTGAGCTAGATTCAAAGTCTAAGAAGTTAAGTGCTAAAGGGAATTCAAACCAATGCTAATCAACCAAATCACACAGGGATCCATAGTTCATAGTGTCTCCAGTTTCTTATAGGAATCTTGAGCACATGGTGTCTACTCTTGCTGAATGCTACAGAAAACCATGGTGTCTCCTCTTGCTGAATGCTACAGAAAACCAGCTCATAGCATCTCCACCTACTCAATAGGGATCGAGAGTACACTGTGTCTCCACCTATTAAACCCTACAGTATCCAAACTCATAGAGTTACCACTCTACTATGCAGGGATCCAAATCACATAGTGGTTCCACACAACAAGCATGCGCGTATCAAAACTACGTCGTGTCTCCACCTGCTCTTGTCTAGTCTTCTCTTCACTATGAGAAGACATTATGAGAAGACACTACAAAGTATCATTGGGGAAATGAGCTTTGCGGTGATGTGGCTCTTAGCATCCCATCGAATTCCGAGATCCCACGTGGCATCCATGTAACCTTACCCAACCTACGTGGCATATGCCACCTCACCCTATTTTGTGGGCCCCACTGGGTCCCGGTCCTTTGTGCAAATTAACATTTTCATGTTATATACCATTTTAGATCTTCATCCCTTGGGACATGCATATCTTTGTCTCCCCACGAAACATACTTTTCTCCGTTCCCTGGGACATACATTTCTTTGTCCCCCTTGGAACATACTTTTCTCCATCCCTCGGGATGTACTAACGACAAAGATTTCCGATCGCACCCAGAAATATTACTTGGTGTTGGTTGCATGGTGTGAATTAGCGCTCAATAATGTCATTAAGCGACAAAACAAGTAATTAACACACGATTAGAGTACTCCTCCAATATTCAACGAAATCTGAACTTCCTTTACATATCTCCCTAGAGTTATCCGGGCCCGTATACAAGCTTGATTCTATGCAATACTTGGACTTAGAAGTTATAAGAGTTTCAATGGATTTTCCAAGCCCTTCTCATAGTCAAGTGTCGCTCAAATACATGACCAAGGCATGAATGAAATCTTCACTCCAATACCAAAATTTTAGACATATAAACAACCATAATACTTAGATGCAACAACATCATATTAAACCACAATAGAGATCCCACATAATACTATCAGACCCATTGGTGAAACATACATTGAGGCATAAAGACAATCAACATTCTTAATTAGACAATCCATGACTATGCCAAACAATGGAAATCACACACAATAATAGTTCAACTGAGCACATCTAACATTCATACAAGACCATGTAACTAGCTCTGTAACTCAGGAACATATTAGCAACCACAGGGATCTGCAATTCCCTCAAAACCATGAGAACATCCACATAACCATCTCATTTTAGATAGCCAGGAATAACACATTCCTCCATAAACAATGTTGATACAATCATTGTTATAACACATAACAACTTCATTCATTATTCACACTCACACACACACACACATATATGTGAATATAATTATTTGAGTAACTTAATGATTGGTAACTGAGGGAGGGACACACACACACACACACACACACACATATATTTGAGTAACTTAATGACTAGAAATTGAGAGGGGGACTTCAACTCTCCACCCAACCATAAGCCATCTACACTACAATCTTTCTTGCATTTGACCACCCCCATGCCAGATTCAGAGTCTGAGTTAAGTGCTCAAGGGAATTCATACCAATGTTAATAAACTAGATTACACAAGGATCCAGAGTTCACGACGTCTCTAGTTATTTACAGGAATCCTTAACACATGGTGTTTCCTTTTGCTAAATGCTACAAAAACCATAGCTCACAATGCCTCCACCTACTTAATAGGGATCTAGAGTACACTGTGTCTCCACCTACTAAACCCTGCAAGTATCCAAATTCATAGAGTTACCACTCTGCTATGCAGGGATCCAGAACACATAGTGGTTCCACCAAGTAAACTTGCATGTATCCAAACTACGTTGTTTCTCCACCTTCTCTTCTCTAGTCTTCTCTTCATTCCACACTCCTTCACGTGCCCCCGCTCTTGCACCAATGCTGCTCCCTTGCATTTTTCTTCCACAAGTTCTCTTTCAATTACCATATGCTTATCCCTGATATACACTGCATACCTGCATAAAGTTCGTGTTTGTATGCATCCACATAACTCTCTAGCAATTTCTTCTACATATCAGAGCAATTTCTTTCCTGTTGGCCTTCTCTTCCACTAATCCTTGTCTTCTCTCTTGTGTGTTGACTAAACCAACATGCCCCTTGAGGGAAAAGGTGGTATGGGGCTTGTCCTTCACTTAGGAAGCCCATCCTCAACCTCCCTGATTATTGTGCAGGCCATTAAATACACTCAAGGAATAGATAGCACATTAAATGAAACAACATGAGTATAATCATTTCCCAAGCAACTCCTCCCTAGACCTCTGAATACGTGTCCACTCCTCAGCCCAGTCATTGTGTTTACATTTCCACAATATTTATACAAATTACGATTCATAGTGAGTTTTATAAGAGGGGTAGCAAAAAGGGTTGTCACATTGGTCATACCATGAATGGTGATAAGGGAAGTCATATTGCACTTGCTTCATGCAAAATTATTTATATTCTATTTGGACCAAGGGCGTATGGGTTACCAATGTGATTCCACATGGCAATGGAACATATATTACCTACCATCATTTGTTTTGCTTTTACTATTAACCTCTTTGTACGCCATATCTCTAATGCATGATAATTATCCTCTTCCCTATAATCTTAACCCACAAGTATTCAAAATACCATAATTTTTCTCATCTTTCTCATTACATTCCTTCTTATGGACACCATAAAACCATAGCTCTTTTAACTATAACACTTGGACAATATTTATTTATTAATTGACTATTTTCAATGTCTAAGACATGACACTTCTAAAAACTGCACTAATGGCTTCCAAGTTCATATTGTCTTTCAAATTTCAACCAGCTCTTTGTTTTAGGAGTCTTAACATTCTTTACAATATCTTTTAAATTCCATGGATCAAACTAATAGTGATTATTGGTTGTATGTTGTCCGATATTTCTTACTCTTAGCAGACTCATGGAAAATTAAGTTCCTATTGAGTTTCCTTCCTTGAGTCCTATATCATTTCATTGTTTAAATATCCTATATAAAAAGAACTAGAAGATTTAAAGTTCCACCTCGAGTATGCTTTGTGAGGTTCACTCCTACTTCATCTTTTTCTACTCAAAATGGTTGCCTTTCTTGTTTAAATTTATTAATCTATAAAAAAACTAGAAGCTTTAGAGTTCCATTTTCAATATACTTTTGTAGGTTCACCCCACTTCACGTGTTTTCCTCAAAATGGTTATATTCTTGAGATATCTTTGGTTATTAACATTAGTCTCTACTCTATTTGGCTGCCATGATTGATTCTCTAGGTTCCATCCACTCTTATTTTAATTTAGTTTGATCTCTTGGTTCAAAGACTCCTGTATACTTTTTTATTTTTAATCTTTCCTTTGATTATCATTGTCATCCACAATAAACATCAAAGCAAAAATTTGTTGGTACTAAGGCTAGCCCATGAGGGACTAACTTTGGTGTGGAAATATCACCACTCCTTTACCTACAAACCAATCCAATCTTTGTACTTTTAGACTACTTAAAGGGTTTTCTAAATTTTGTGAATCATTAGATTTATCATTTGTTTGGTTAATTTTTGGATTTTGAAGTCTTCTATTATTTCCATTATACTAGTTTACTTTTTATTCTAATTATTTAAACTCTTAGTTGAAGGTGAGATTTGTCATGACATTGTGCATTGGGAAAAGATTTGTAGTGCACTTTGATTCTTTGGGTGCATTGTTCACCTTTTAGTATAATGATCTTTGAGATCATTCCCTACTAGCTCCATTTTGAGACATTCTCTAGTCAATTCCTACGTTTCCTTTCGCAGGGTTTGAGTTAGTATTCTATGGGGATGCATACCCTACAATCTCCACACTCCCTAAATTCAAGGACCTCATTATAAACATCCCTTGCCATTCTATATACAACCATGCTACTAGAGAACTTTGCTTAGGGACATTCCTTGCAATGGGATGTTCCCAATACTTATGGTACTTTAGGACACCCACTATGTAGGTGCATCTCAATAAAAATACCTAAAATAAAAACAACAATTTTTTTCCCCTCAAGGTCAAGTGAGGATTCCAATATCCTTATTTTGCATTTTTCTCTAGATAATTCTCCCAAACCCTTACCTACAACATTATGAACGACAAGTTTCAAATGCAGAAAAGTGTGGACCACAAGGATTTTCTATCATATTCGAAGTGCATTTCAGGCCCAACAAGCATTCTCTTGGTAAAAACATGGTCAATAAACATCAATCATTTTTCTTTTCTATGGTTGGGAAGTTAGAACATCTCTTAGATTTAAACTAAGAGACAATTGTTTTCACAATTTAATCAATATGTTGATAGTTTAATGTGGCACATAATTGCAGAGGATGAAACAAAAATGATTAGTGATTTGAACCTTATTCCCCATGTTTTGCATTGTTTTGTTTTTTTTTTTTTTAAATCATTTTTTTGTTATGCCAAACGTGGGGTCTTTGCCATTTAAAATGGTGATGGACATAATTATATGATGTATCATTATGTTGCATTATTCGACTGAAGATATTACAATGACAATGCATCAATATTTCAATTTTGAATACCAATTTTCAATTATGTAATTGCAAATTGGATTATGGATATTCCCATTTTAGTCACCTTGATTCCCTTATGCTGTTTACTGAAATCCAGGTCTGAATCCTTGAAAAATGGTGGAACACTGGTTCCATTATCATTTTCTTAATACTATTTGAAAACAAATCGGATTTTTGTTATTGTCTCTTCATTCTTGCCGGAAGATAAGGCAGTTCCCATAGAGGTGACTTCAATGGCCTGAGCATAACGTAAGTGTCCATCTCTTAAAAACAAACTACTATTTCTGAAAAACGAAGACCCTGTTTTTCGCACATTTTTAAGTCACTTTTGTCCTCGAACAGATTAGTAAAGAGTCCTTACTTTTAACTTACAAGTGAATCCCAGCCACATCTTTCCGGAATGCTAGATTTCTAGAACACAAGTTGGAAGAAGTCCTCAATTGAATGTCCCTATGAGGGTCCTCGACTGAATATTGACATAAATAACTTGCATTTTGTTTACAGTTAATTTGACAATTGTCAAGCCCCTGTTAGCCAGGATATCACCTGGCAGCCTACCTAGCTCCATGTGTGAGGTTGGAACTGCAGCATTTTAGCCTGCAAAAATTCTCTCTTATAATATTTTCAAAGGTAAAAAACTCTTAAACCAATTGCCATAGCTTCCTCTACTGCTCCTCTGGCAGACCAAGTGTCTCCTATCTTCTGTGGCTTTGGTTATAAATATTCTCTTATTTCCTTGCATTTGGAAGTCTCCTCTTTGGCCTTCCTCCCCCTCCAGAGGTTGGGGTATTCTGTTCAATTGTCAGCTCTAACTTGCATTTTGTTTACAGTTAATTTGACAATTGTCAAGCCCTTGTTAGCCAGGATTTCACCTGGCAGCCTGCCTAGCTCCATGTGTGAGGTTGGAACTGCAGCATTTTAGCATGCAATAGTTCTCTCTTATAATATTTTCAAAAGTGAAAAACTCTTAAACCAATTGCCATAGCTTCCTCTACTTCTCCTGGCAGACCAAGTGTTTCCTATCTTATGCGGCTTTGGTCATAAATATTCTCTTGTTTCCTTGCATTTGGAGGTCTCCTCTTTGGTCTTCCTCCCCCATCAGAAGTTGGGGCATTCTGTTCAATTGTCAGCTCTATCATGCATACTCTGTCCCTCTTGTTTGGTTGCGTGACAAACAATTTAATAGATATTTCCTCTCATTTGGTTACAAGGAAAAACCAATGGTGCATAGACCATGCAAGAACCACAATAATTTACCTGAACTTTTATAACCATTTTCAAATATCTCATTTGCAGTTATTCTTGAAGAAATGTTGATAAATTAAAATACAGTAACTTTATCCTATAGAAATTGAGCTGAATTTTGATAAAAATGCTACAGTTGTTAATACTAACCACTGAAACTCTCTCTATTTAATACCATCTTCAATAGTGCTAAATAATGCTGTAAATACCAACAAAGGGAATGATCCTTCACAAACAATATGCTAATAACAGACAAGCCAAGAAAAACATCTTGCTTAACAGGAATTCTGACCAAAAGCAATACAAAAGGTCAAGTATATTCCTCTTTGACAAGAAATTGGTCTTAGAAACGTAAGATACTGTGTTTTTCTTTATTGAAGATTGGCAACACAAACTTGAAAACTATACAAAAGTAAAGAATCGGGGTTAATATCTTGTCTTTCGAGTAGTCATACAGTGCTTTGGAGAAGTTGCAAAGTCCTTGTAATTTTCTCAGTTGCTATCCAATCGAGCATATTGAAAGGTACACCATGAGAATACTTCGCTACTTGTCTGACCATTTTCGTCAATAAGAAATGCTGTGTTAGCAACTCTGCTCAAAAATGTTTTCCAGGAAGAAGCTTTATCTGTAAACACAACACTTTCTTGCCTGCTTCAAATGTTTTGACAAACATCCTTTCAACTTAGATTCTCCAAACTGCAGAGGTCTCCAATTTCACTCTCTACAGAAGCATGTCCATGACTTTCTAATATCTATCTTGCAAATCCAAATCGCTGATTGGAGATCCAATAGAAGTTATATGCTGCAAATACGAATGTTCACAAAAATGTAACCAGAATGGTGCATCTTTCCTTAGCAATCAATTCTCCCCATATTCCATATTGCTCTAGGATAAATTCAAATAATTTTGAAGTGGATCCCATACAACTCCTAAGAGACGAAGGAACCCACTACCAAAGGTATTCTTACTCTTTGATTTCCATTCACCCAAGAAAGTGATCCAAATACATATCCCCGAGTTTGGAAGACCCTTTTGAACTGCACCGTGAAAGTAATGTTTTGGCCATAGAAGTTAAATGTCAAAACACTTGGAACAACCTGCACACTTATCCCTCTAGGTGGAGAAATACTCACAGTATAGGTACTATTTGCGCTTCCTACATTTGTCACTGTTCGTATGACTGAACTGTTGCCATTGAATTCTGAGATTGTAATGGAAGGATAATTGAGATTAGAAGCCGTTGGACGAAAGCTTGTGCATGCACTATGATCTCCTGTGACAAGCCTAAGAGATGAATCATCATAGCCAATTCCACAGAGAAAGTTCACATAATCTGTGGGCCCAGCATCATACACAAGTCCTGGATTTTCTGCTTTCATAGGCCTTAAAAGTCCTGCTCCAAAGTCAAATGGGTTTGCAGTCCGTCCTTGTGGAGCAGCAGTTATTATATTCTTATTTTTATCCAATACTGTAGCTGCATATAAACAAAGCCATAAATTTCAGCACCAGATACTCACAGATTATATAACCATTAAGATTTTGCATTGATAGGGGAAATGTATAAGTTGCTTTACCTGTTGTCATGAGGGCAGATTTAATGGCTGATGGAGTCCAAGATGGGTGTGCAGCTTTAATCAAACCAGCTATTCCTGTCACATGTGGACAAGACATGGAAGTTCCTGAGGCAATGTTGAAATGCATGTCGTTCTTTACTGGTGTCCATGCAGCTAGTATATTCAACCCTGGAGCTGTGAGGTCAGGCTAGCAAAGAGGAAGAGAAAAAAAAAGTCATTCGATGGTTATTAATGAATTTTTCTGATGACTGAGGTCAAGAGATCCGATTATCCATACCTTCAAGATATCCGGTGTTAGTGTGTTTGGACCTTTTGAGGAGAAGGCTGCAACCTGAGGTGCTGGCCTGAGTCCCAAGACTGTTTCTGCAGGCAAGACATAGGCTCGAGGAAACCTGACAGTGACAGATTGTTAAGACATTAAATCTCTTCATTAGGTGAAATTAACAAGCCAGGCATGTAGGAAACACATAAACAAGCAACTCCTTGTCAAACCCTTCAATCAAATTCAATGGCCTTCTATAGCTCAGAGACAAAATTTAATAGGTGAGCCTGTTTTTTCCATTGTGAGAGTTTCTCTTAACTCATACTATCATTTATAAAATTAAAAGAGGTATATCCCTTCTAGTTCTTCATTGCTGAGAAGCATCGTTCCTTGGTAAATTTATTTCTTCTTAGCCTTTTATATAATGTGGAAAATTCTCCTAGCTTTTGATTTTAAGGCACTTATATTGTAACTCAAGTTTAATTATGGTATCATAAAAAATAGGATTATCTATAGCTTTGAATGATTGACTAATTGTGCTCGAAGTCATATAGCTCAGATGATGCACCTGGTAGAGTTGATACAGGCAAGAATTTCAGCACCAACTTTGTTGTCCACAATTGCACTAGGGATAACAAAAGGAATTGCAAGACTATTGCCAGTCTCATCAATTAGGATCATCCCCACTCCTCCAGCTGCTTGGACTATTTGACTTTTTGATATCCTTGATTCGGAAGAATCTTCAGGATACCAGCAAATCAGTATCTTTCCTGCCACTTTAGAATAATCCAAAGAGCTGTTTAGACAGAAGCTGCACATCCCACCAAGAAAAGCGAGACCATTATAGCTCAATGATTAATCATAATAGATGGAATGATCTGAGACTAAATAAGCACTTCCTTCAATAGGCCCAATTCTATCCTGAGGTACCTCGATTGGTAAGGAGTAAAGTATTTTGCATGTGCATTTTCCGCAGACAAAAGCTCCGCAGACACATTCAGCTGTGCTATATTCAGGCTTTCACCCTGATAGTTACATAGTATTGTTAGCCACTTCTCGCTCAATATTAAATTTTAGTTGTCGCCAGAAAAGAAAAAAAGGACTTTTAACAAGGATTTACAGGAACCAAACTGCCAGGCAGGGGCTCCCTCTCCGGGGTTTACTGGAATCATGTACATGGGGGCATAATTCCACACATGGAACCACAATAAGATAAATTCCAGAAATATGGAATGGTCATAATTGAAGAGTTGTGACTGGATGCAAATGCAAGAGGACAAGGTATCTGTAAAACCATTAGAAGAAACTGAGGACATTGCTACTGTATTACTAAAAGAAATTTCATTCTCATCGAATGTGTCTTGTTTGTGCAAGATGATGGAGATGCTATTTGAGAGTAAAAATCAGAAAACTGAAAAATAAAGCTGAAATGTTGGCAGTATTGCCTTTTCGTTCACATGCAATTAATAATTATTGTTAATTTATGAGGAGATATTGTTCCTTAAATTTATAACCATGGCTCTGTTGGGTAAGGTAGGTCACGAGAAGAATTAGTACTTACTTTGTAGGTAACGTTGTTCTCGCTTAATCTGATGTCAGAGATAAAGTCCCTATCTGTAGAACTAGCAGCCACCGTAATAACCCACGGAGCAAGATTTGTTGCAGAGCCAGAACTCCCATCATTCCCCACTGAGCAAATCACAGTAATTCCATTTTGTGTTGCATGGAATGAGCCCACAGAGATCGCATCACTGAAGTAATCGTTTTCAGGAACATCATGGCCTAATGAAAGAGATAATATGTCCACTCCATCTTTGATTGCATCATCAAATGCAGCCAATATGTCTGAATCATAACAACCAGATTCCCAGCATGTTTTATATACTGCAATCCGAGCCCGTGGAGCTCCTCCCCGAGCACCTCCAGCTGCTAAACCATTGTAATTAATATTACTTACATATCTTCCAGCTGCAATAGAAGCAGTATGGCTGCCATGCCCTAGAGTATCTCTTGCAGATCTGTATTCTATGCCATCATCCGAACTTACTGTTTTCAACGTTTCTTGCTTCTCAGCCTCCAATCCACTCAAATAATACCTGGCACCAATCAGTTTCCTGAAATAAGCCATAAAAGTATTAGTGATACTTATTTAAGTACTTAAAATACAGATGACAAAATTAGACAGGTAAAATTCATGCTGCAATCTGAACTTCAATGGAACACAATTTACCTATTGCATGTTGAAGAAGGAAATTGATCAGCACTTTGGCACACTCCCTTCCAACGTGAAGGTACAGGAGACATCAGATGGTCGTCGAAGCTTGGGGATTCAGGCCATATACCTGTTCATTGACATCTAAGTGTTGAGATTCCCAGAGAGAACTCTGTCTATAACTAATTCTACTAGTAAGCACTAGGGTTGTCACTCCTTATGATATTCAGTTCAGAAGTTATGACATTTGAGCGACTCATACCATACAAACATCACTTCAAGTGTATACCTCTAGCTATGCACTTTACAATTTCTGTGATTATGTTCCCTGCTATTTGTCCACCTAAAAGCAGAGTAACCAGTAATGTTGCCAATTTGTTGCTCTGATATGTCGTAGTTATCTGAGCCTATGAGGTTTGTCCTAAGAAAGTGGACGAGGCCAATTGCTAGTCCTGGGTAACATTGGCGGGTTGGAAACCTTTGACATGCAGCTCTTAAGCCCGAGGTTTCTCGCATGCTAGGTTTTTGCCCAAAAGGATGTTTACCCACCGAGAGGAAACAACTAAGGACAGCAACCAGGGTCGGTTTTTCTTTGGATGGGAACTGGGGATTTTCTGCTTGCAATCCAAAAATCAAATTCCTAAAATTTCTGCTTGCAATCCAAAAAACTGGTTTTTCTGTGATGGAAACTAGAAAGGTACCTGTGTCTATGATACCGATGATGATGTCCTCTTGAAGTCTAGTAGAGTCAGTTGAGGTTTCCAAAGAATTGTCATCTGGCATGCCCAAGAACTCCCAAGAGTGCGTTGTATGGAGCTTTCTCAGCTTGTTGGGAAATACAGAAACAACTTCAGGCATCTCTGCAATTCAGAAGGATGCTATAAAGATAAATATATGTATGAATTCAAACAAAAAGGATATTGGGAAAACAACCACTTCCCCTTTTTTAGTTAATGCAAAAACAGACATATTAGTTCAAGAAATCGAGTAAAAACTGGTTTAGTTCATCAATTCTTAACGAACTGATCTAAAATTGATGGTTGTGACATTCAAATCACTTACTGGCCATATCTGCTGCCTGGGTATCTGATATTTGGGCTGCAAAACCTCTAAATCCATGTCGGTAGCTGTAAACCATAGATAACTTGGCTTTCTCCATGCTGTAGATAGAGCAGAGTGTAATAAAGATTTTACAGTTCAATGACCAAGATAGCAGTCATTTTACAGTTCATACCAAATATTCTAAAAAATGCTATATTAACAGCTTCCCTCAAATTGAGAGGTCTTTGCATTAAGTTAACATATCTGAAAGAGGAAATATTTTTAGTACCAACCTGCCATCATGGACAGCAGCAAGAATCTCATGATTCTGGAGTGAGGTTATCTCTGGGTCATCATGCACTTTACTCCCCATGTATACAATATAAACCTGCAATATCCAGCAGTGTGTACAGAATCAAAGAGAAAACAAATTCACAAACATCTTCATATAAAACAATCAAGCATGCATATTCTAACTTTAAGCCCAGCACAGTTCTGTGTCATAAGAACTTCAATTGGTCATGTGCTAGCAGAAATGCCATTCAACATAACATCACTGAGGCACTGATGCATTATACAAATAACTTAGAGATACTACTGAAAATCCTAATAGTTTCCATTTTTTTCCACTGAAGAAATACAGGCCAAAACCGTGTATCATCAAAATCTTCAATCTAGAAGTCCACAATGTCCTACAAACTATCAGTAACAAAACCATCAGATTAGTCCCTCACCTGAGAATTAGAAGAATTGGCAATTTGAAACCAGAGAAACCAGCAGAAAGCCAGAGTGAGCATGGCTACTCTTGTTTTCTCCATTGTTGCCTGCTTCAGAAAGCACTGATGCATGTTATCTCAATCTGGAAAAAAACAAATAAGAATCTCCAACTCACAAACACGAGAGTAGTTCAGTACACCGTGTTGAAAAGTTGAATGAGACTTGAACTGATATATGAAAGAGACATCAGTAACTCCAGAGTTATAAAAATCAGTAATCGGTTTCTATAGGTGCGCATTTTTCTGTTAAAACCAGCAGGTGGGTATTCCGAAAGGACCTTATCCAAGGCAGCATGAAACTTAGAACGTACTATCACAGGCCAAAACAAGCCTTTGTTGGGACAGGCAGTTTGAAACGGCAAAAGGCATGCACCCGACCAGGTTCTCGCATATACCGAGGCGCTTGAGGTTGCGCCGTTGGATAAGCGAGAACTCTGTCGGGCGCTTAATGTTAGCTATCTAAAACATTGAACGTGGCTAGGCCAAGCAATGACCAATTCTCTCTTTTCTATGACGTTTACAGTACTTTCTGTGACAAAACCGTGATCTGTACAAGTTTACAGATTCTATTTTTTGGATTCTTTTGGTAACCATTGTCCGTGATAAAATAGTGAATAGATTAACTATTTCTGGGAGCTTGTTTAAGTATATTTTTTGGGTTAATGTTATTGAAAATTCGCAATTAGGCCGAGACTTGCTGTAATGATGATAAGTTCAAGTTGTGTAGGCAGCAAATTATTTGAGGATTCTTAATTCATTACAAAATTTAAAAAATACATGTTAAACCATAAAAAATTACAATCTCATCTCATCCAATTGGTCAGTTGTTGATTACAATACCATCTCATCCAATTGGTACAATAGTCCATTAATATATAATGGATCCTCTACAGACTGGCAGGACTGTACAATCTATATTTAGAATTTCAGTCAAATTTTAGACCAGGAAAAAGCTATTCCACCTAATCTTGATATTCTGCCCACTCACGTGTGTATATATGACCATAACAGTACCCTGCATAAAACAAATGTCTAATTACTTCACGTGTGCCAACAGTGGAAAACTAAATTATAAGTAATATGCCTGTGATGATTGTTAGCACTCTGATGTCTCCATAACCAGTAAAGTAGGGAACTATGACGTGATGAGGTGTGTTTTGGGCTATTATAATTTTTATTGGAATAGTGAAAGTATGAGATGCCATTATAATCTCTACTGGAATAGTGAAAGTATGAGATGCCATTTTAATTTCTACTGGAATAGTGAAAGTATGAGATGCCATGGATTAAGATAGGCAACTTCCCACTCATTCTCTATCCTCACATTATCCTTTGAAAGGCATGTATACAGACCAATCCTGTCACTACCATGTCTTTTGGTTATTTTACAATAATGCAAAGCAGTCTGTCACTACCATCCATTTAGATTTATTCAATTTCAAGTGTCACTGTTTTTAAATAATGAGATAGACAGATCAGCAGTAGGGAAGTTGTTAGTAACTGATCATGCATTTAGATTAATTCAATTTCAAGTGTCACCGTTTTTAAATCATGAGATAGACAGATCAGCAGTGGGGCAGTTATTAGTAACTGATTTTGGGAATGCCTGCTGATTTATATTACCATTATTAAGGAAAAAATAAATATTATAATACTTTTTAAGCAAATAAAATAGATGTTAGGTAAATACAATATTTCTTTACTTTAAGAAAGATAAACTATTAACTCAATATAAATAATTTTAGATGGTTTTTGAGAAAAAATATTTTAAATATTTTAAAATAATTAGAATAGTAATTTAAGGATTTTTTGAAAACAAATATTTGAATATATTAATTAATAATAAATAAATAATAATTATTATCATTGGATTTTGAATTTACGATTTTTTAAGAAAAAAAATATTTGTTCTTTAATTATTAGGTTCATTTATACTTAAGTTAAAAAGACTTTTAACTAAGTATAAATAATTTTAAAATGGTATTTTACTACCAACTAAAATTAATGTTATATTAAATAAATATAATTTAAAAAAATATAAATATAAATGTTTATATATAGAAATTTTAATTAAAAAATATGTTATATAAATTTAATTTAATATAATAAATAATATATATTAAAATTTTAATTATAAAATGTGTTTATATAAATCTGGAATTTAATTATAGTATAGATAAAAATCATTTATTTGATTAATTTTTAATTATTTTAATAATTATATTATAATTATATTATAAATAATATTATATTAAAGATAGCATGATGTCATAGGTTATTAAAGTTTTTCTTCTCAAGATGGAGATGATGTACTTGATGCTACCTGATTATTGTAAGTTAAACATGATGTGGAGATGATGTACTTGATGCTACCTAATTATCGTAAGTTAAAGTTTTGTGATTAGATCGTATTCAAAGTTTAATTGTTATGTATATCTTAGTTATGGTTAAATTTGATTGTTATATATATTTTAATAATTTCTCATTGTTAAATTTGATTGTTATACATATTTTAATAATTTTTAATTTATAAGAGAATTATTGTAAGTTAAAGTTTTGTGATCAAATAACATTCAAAGTTTGATTGATAGGTATATGTTAGACATTATTAAGGTTTAATTATTATATATATTTTAATAATTGTGATCTATAATAAAAATAGAGAGAATTGTTGCAAGTTAACTCTTATTTTTATATTTTATGATGATTAAATTATAATTAACATTACAAATTTTAAGTTTTTTAATGTGTATCTATATATATATAATATATATATATATATATATATATATATAGATATTGTGTATATTTTTTTTCCAAAGAAAAAACAATATTTTATTAAAATAAAAAGTTATATAGCATATGCATTAAGCATTCAATTTGGCTGTATGAAAATAGATCATATAGCCCACAGGATATAGTCCTGTCTAAAAGCAAAAAAGAAGGTGCCACTCCTATTATCAAGAGTGTAGAAACAAAAAAAAACCAGCTGGCCTAAGCCTTCCTGCCCTTCTTCTTCTCCACTTTTCACCAACCATCCATGTTGTGAGCAAGTTGGTTTTCCACTGTGTTCATTGGTTGTTCCTTACCTGAATCTGATCCTTTAGAACTGTGAATTCGTTTATTACCACTTATTTCCAGCTGGAGTTCTTGTTCCTTTTCCTCATTATTATCTTTATCCTTATTGTCCTGAGCTTTATCCTTTGCTGTACTATGTTCTTCTTTCTTTACTATAGCTGCCTTCTTTAATGCATCATCTATATTCTGCCATCCTTTTGGCTTCCTTTGTTGTTGCTTGCTCTTGTTGGGGCTTGGACATGCATTGTACAGATGACCTGTTTGTTGACATCCCCGGCATCTGAAAGCTGTGTTCTCATAGTCCAAGGGTTGTTTCCACTGTGTATTATTGAAATTCAGAATTATGCTTTCAGGTAGTCCTTGACTGAGATCTACCTCGACACATATTCTGGAAAAAGTAAATATTCCTTTTAGATGTCTCTCTGTATCTATCTTTAAAATTCTCCCAAAGGTATTTCCAATAGCTATTAAGCCTTTTGATGCCAAAAATGTAAAGGGAGGTTATGCAGCCTAACCCATACTGGCATCCTTGATACCACCATGGTATTGGCATCAAAGTCAGGAAACCAAGGGGTAATAGATAGTCCAGCACTGCCCCAGAACCATGGCCCTTGGTTGAGAACTGTTTCCTTTTCTTCTTTTGTGTGAAAACTTACTATAAAAAATCCCTTAGGGTATAGGTAGATCTGGCATTTTTTTGTCCAGACCGAATGGATCCATTGATACAATACATCAGTTCTAGGCCAAAAACCATTGAATCTACAAATAACTGCATTTTTTTGTAGATCTGAATATATATTATTTACCTCAGGTATATCGATGAAGATAGATGGGCTCTCCGGAATTTGATCTACAATGTACTGCCCCGGGGGTTCAGTGATAGTTGTGGGTTCTTTCCCTTTGCCCTTCACTGCTTCCTTGAAAGACCCTTTGCTTTGCGAGCTAGTTCCAGTGCTTTTGGCACCTCCTTGTAATCTCATATTGAGAATGATTGTAGAGCCTGACTTGATGTTGTAATCTTGCATGGTTCTGTAATCCTGCAGCGATCTGCCCTCATTTAATAGGTGTTGTTTCTTAGTCGGGTAACCAATCTGATCGACGATGTTGTTCTTCACATCTGAAACCCTGTCGCTATCATAAGTCCAGATCACGGTTGTGTTTCCTTTTGGCGTTTTTACAAAGATTTGAAAACCAGATCTGACAATCTGGGGTGGCTCGATTCTTGTCAGATCTGAGCCATTCAAGTCCGTATCCGATCTATTTAAAACCTTGATTTCATAAACAGAGCTTTGGATCTGCCTTGCCTTGAGGAGATCCTCTGCGCCTGAATAGGGATCCGCGGTAAAAAAATTTGATTTGTTCCTAGATCCATGCTTTGGTTCTGCTCGAATCCCAAGATCTAAACAAAATTGCAGCAATGTCTGAAAATCCAAAATACCGGTGATTCCATCTATGTTTGCTACTTCCGCTGAGCAAAAAGTCGATCGCCCGATCCGCAGGTCCTTCCTTTACAGATCCGCTTCATTAACTCCAATCGATGCTCGTCCAACGCGGGATTCCAATTGAGAAAGATCAACAATCAGAGGAATCATCCAGGTTTCCAGATCTGGTCGTTTCAGATATATTGTGTATATTTAAATTTTATATCATGTTATATTTTTAAAAATATTTGGAAAATATTTCCATTTATAAAGATATATATATATATTTTTTTAGTTAGAATTACAATATTTTTTTCTAATTAGATGTATGTGGTTTTAAATTGGCAATTTTTACACGAGGAATGTTTTGATAATACACTTCATAGTTAAATGTTTTATATCCCATTAATTTAAAAAAAAGATAGGGGGTGGACTTCGATCCATTTATATTTGTAGGGGTCACGAGATCATTAATATAATTTCTATAATATGTTCTACTACTACCTCAAAGTGTTCTGAACCTTCCCGAAAAAACACCTTAATAATATCTTTTATCTTCCATTATTTTATATTTATAATCTTTCTAAATGTAGAACTACCTTATAATCTTTCTAAGTGTAAGAATAACCTATAGCCTTTAGTAAAAATTAAACCTTGTTCAATAATAAAAATATTCCTTTCTTTTCATCATTAAATCTAATTCTTTACAACAAATTATACTAATTAAATAAATACAGAAAAATAAATAAATATTTAAATTATATTTTTATTATAAAATTTACAACCAAAACTAATTTTTAAACTAAATAATAAATATATAAATTTTTATTTATTTTAACACATTAATTTGGATTTATCTCCTCACCTATGATCTTATTTAGAGTGTTCAAACTATAATTTATTTTCTGTGTGATAATATATTATATTTTATTATTAATATATTTATAAAGAGTTATAGTTTTTTATTATTAATATATTTATAAATAATGGATTTATCTCCTCACTTTTGATGTTATTTAGAGGGTTCAAAGTATAATTATTTTCTATTCCATATCATATCATATCATATTTATTATTAATTATATTTATAAATATTTATTATTAATATATTTATCAATATTTTATTATTAAATATTTTATAAATATTTTTATTTATTATATATTTATAAAGAATTATAGTTTTGTTATATCATTTTATATGTTGTTTGGTTGGTTCTATCTATATGTATATCTTATTTGGAAATCATATATCTTATTTGGAATATTTTTAAGATAATAAAGTATTTTATTTATTTTAATTTTAATTAATTTTAATTTATAAGATAGTAATGTTATTTATTTAGTTTAATTTAAATTTATTTAAATTTTAATTTTATATTAAAAAATAATTTTAATAATATATTTTTTAATGAATGGATATGAAGATTTATATTAAAAAATGAAATAGGTTTCGGTTGAGATTTATTACATTCCTTTAACATTATCAATATCTTTTGTGGATTTGAAATTGAGTACGATAATTCAATCCAAATTTTCAAGTGAGAACTCTATATCCCAAAAAATTTATTCTCTTTTTAGCGAGTCTTTTTCCAAAATACTTCCAAAATCCAAATACATTTATGTGCCATTTTTCACTACTTTTCGGTTTTCTTTTGAATGACTTCTTGTTTTCCTTGGCGAGATATGTTTGGACCTTTTTCCACCTTGGACCCAACCTATATTCTTAGCTAAATCTGAGAGGTCACTCGTTTGGGAGTGATCTTTGTTGTCTTCGTCTTTTCCACATTTGCATGATTAGCCCAAGATGTTGCTTTTCTCGCCTTATTTCTTGAGAATTTAGAGGAAGATCCAATGTTCACAAGGGATTGCTGAATATGGACGTTCTTTGTCACTGGGCCCAAAGAATCCTCCTTAACTCACACTTCCTCCCGACTAATTTTTGTTTCCTCTGATGAATCCTTTTGGACAAGAACTTCTTCCAGGTTGTTTTTTGCCTCTTCGTTATTTTGGGTTTCTTCTTCCTTGTATGCCGTATAATGTTCACTATGAGATATTTCCCACCATTTTGGCCTCCAACTACTTTTCTTAGCTCTATTATTTCAGGGCAATTTCTGATTACATCCCTTGTTTCATAACACACTCAACATCAAAATGAAACATTTTCATAATCAAGCTTCTAAACCCATACATAGTCTAGTGTTCTTAGATTCATCTTGGCAGTGAAACCCTTATTAAAATCCATCTCCACGCATATTCAAGCATAAGTGGTCTTAAAAAATACTTAGTTGAACTAGAACAATAAAATTTTCCTATTGCATTTCCAATAAAAGTTAATATTGGAATATTTCAAAGATGTAAGGGTAGATTCAGGAGCCTTACTCAAACTGGAGTCATAAAGAATGATGCCATAACTAGATCAAAAGTAGGAGTCCAATGCTACATGAAGAGACCAACACTACCCCAAAACTGGGGCCCAAAATCACAAATAAGCTTCTCATCCTCAAGAGAATAAAAAAACATCAAAAGAACCCCGAGTCATTGGGTAGATATTCATATCTTGAGACAACAAGCGTTTCCAAGTTTCAGAGATCCACTTATGAAGATCAATCAACCATGACCAAAACCTATTAAATCTACAGACCAAACCAAGCTCATATTTGTTTTTTTTTTTGTTTTTTTTTTTTTTTTTTTTTGTTTTGTTTTTGTTTTGTTTTGTTTTTGTTTTGTTTTGTTTTTGTTTTTGTTTTTTTTTTTTTTTTGTTGTTTTTTGTTTTTTTTTTTCGCAGCTAAATGCTTCATACTTTAGGAGGGCATTACAAGCAGAAGCTTCTTGAACAAACATAAGAGTAGATCCATATTTGAACATGACACTTTAAGAAATCTTGGCTTAATCCACCTAAGAAATATGATTTGTTGAATCAACAACCATTCCTTCAAGAGAGACAATCCTCATTGCCGAAACTTGGGAGTTCACCACTATTCAGAATACTAATAGGAGCCACGCAACTAGGGTGGCTAGTGGATCCATGCATCAAAGGAACAAATGGCTATAGCAAAACCCTAGCCACTGCAAGGGTTTGCAAAATTCTCATAATCATTTCCAATTTAATTTTAATAACTTCAAATTAAAATACATTTAGACTAATTATTGATTAAATTTTAAGAATATATATATATATATATATATATATATATATATATGGAAAAAAAAATAACGTAACTTTCATTAAAAGGATAATAATGAAAATTACATGCTGTAGGTTCAAAAACTTGTCTGCTTGTTTGTGGGTAGACCATCATACAAAGTGCTTCATATCATAGTTACATACATGTTCAAATTTGTCCAAAAAACAATCATTGTAAGGCCATGGCCTATCAAAATAGATCGACATCAAACTATCACTGTTCATAAATATATACATTCATATAATAAAAAAAATAAGAGTTGTAAGTCTATCAAGAATTATTGTCATCTATCACCTGCAATCCTTCAATGAAAGACTTGCGATAATATTCACAATGCTCACCATTTTCTATCTCTGTAATCCTCCATATCCCCAATCCTGTTGTGCACCCTCCTTAGATAACACGTCTACACCTGTATTTCTTTCTCTATAAATGTGTAAGCATGAAATATAGGCTAAATTTATTTTAATTTTAATAAATAAAAATTTACATTTAAAAAATGTAATCTCAATACACCTCAAATTAATATAAATTTAAACACTGATTTATTAAAAGTACATTATTTGAAAATTTTAACCACATATAACACTAAATTAATTCTAAAATATTATTTGTGAAACACACATTTACTTATTAATTCAGTTTTCACAGTTTTGTTGGATTAAATATTGATATAAATTTTGTGAAATCATATATCCTATGAGAGAATTAGAAGATTGGAAAATGGTTTTGAAGCTAGCTAATAGAAATGTGATTAGAGTTATCCATGAATTCAATAAGTTCGGAAGAAGAAATGGCACGGTATACCCCGCCAGAGGCTAGATTCGCCCTGCAATTGATTTCCATCAAAAATTTCCCTTCTCCAACATTGAAACCACACCATGCTAATTGTAGAAGGAGAAGCATGACCACCAACAAGCGAATAATAAAACCCCTCATCTTGAATTTCCGTTAATTCACAACTCAAATCAAGTTTCTTCCTCAATTTGCTCCTTATACCTAGTTTTCTGTAAATAATTCCAGGACATATCTAGACTAACGAATGGCATGAAGGCTTTCTTAATAATGTTAGTTTGTAGTCACGAGATTATGGGTAAAGGTTACATTGGAAGATTTGGACCTACAAGTCTTGTGATCCAATTCAAATAAAATTATACACTGTTTCAAGCGTGATTTATTCATTACACTAAATCAAAGAAAATTTATCTCCCTTTGAGAGTGCTCAGGCCTCCATTTAGGTCCACTGGACAATGAAACTCTTGAATATAAAATGTCCACATTTGTCATTTATAAATATAGATGGATTGGTGAGGTTTGATCTGAGATTTGATTTGTCAAATTCATTCATTGTATTAAATTCAGAGTAATATATATATTAAAAGCAAATTTGCATTAATGTACTTTTACTTTTTTAAATGAAAGTAATTTAATATTATTCTTAGTATAATTTTTATTTGATATACAATAACATTTTTTTAGTATTGTATTTCTTTTTCATATTGAATTGTAGAGTGCCTTGGATGTAGTTAAGATTTTAGTTTTTGAGTTTTTTTTCCTTGTATTATTAGTTTTTACCTTTGTCAAGGACTATAACATTGCCTCACGATCAAAGTCTCTTGATTGTGGTTTAGTTTCCAGAGTTTTTGTAACTTTAATCAAAGTTTTCGGAAAATGTTGATGTTGTAACATGATTAGTTTTGACTAAACTGCATGATCAAACAATTTTAAAATTTATGTATTTAGATTAGGGAATAAATTAAATCATCAGTCAAATTTCATCGAAATTAGTTGATATAATAGGTTTTAGTAGTTTCAAAATAATAAATGGGTCTGCAAGAGTAAATGCACCCTCAAAAATGTAAATTTAAGTTTTGATTTAGTTAATCATGCATATGCATTTAAACACGATTAAATGATGTAATAAAGTCTAAATTGATTTTTTTACCTATGATCAAGGATTGACAAGACATCTTGTCGCTTTCATAAAAGGTTGGGTGCTTTTACACAGTTAAGATCTTCCTCGTCTAGATCAACGGCAGGGAGGATATTTCGCTCCCCCTTTCGTCGAAAGATGTAAACACACGCGGGGGGGAGGGGGTCCGAAAAGTGGTTTCATGGCTGTTGCCTTTCCCGCCCCCCAACTAGATCAACCATGGGGAGGACATTTCGCACCCTCCTCCGCCGAAAGACGTAAACACAAGGGAGGGGGGGGGGGTCTGGAAAGCGGTTTCATGGCTACTTCCCTCCCTTGTACCCCCTAACGTGGCAACCTCCCATCATTTCACACCCCCTCCATTCAAAACAACCTACTCCCCCCGCCCCCCCTCCGAGATCTGCTTATCTCCCCAACATTCACACATCAGTTCCCGCCAACGTCTATTTACCCCCGGTCACATCATCTTCCGCACCACATCCCTTCTCCTCCTCCACTCCTATTCTGTCTCCACATTATTCCCCACTTCCTTACCATCAACCATGTGCCTCCATGTTACCGCCTACCTCCATGTCATATGCTTGTCTCATGGTTAGTTAAAACTATGTTTTCTCCCTATACAACATAGTAATGCCAAACATTGCTTAGAAACAAATGAGAACGAATTTTCAGAAACTGAAAGAGGTTTTTGTTACTAACATCCTCTTATACAAAAACATCTCTCATTTTTCTAACAGTTGTTATGATTTGGGAGATGCTAATGATTCTTTAAAGGCATATTTTCCAGAAGTTTCATGTTTCAGTCACCTTTTTGCATAGCATATTGTGGATAACCAAAAATGCATTGTGGTAAAATGGAGGAATTTTTTGTTCCTCAAATTCTAATCTACAAAAACCTCTCTCAGTTTTGTAATAGAGGTTATGGTTTTGGAGATTCAGATGAATCATTTCAAACATGTTTCCCTGAATTTTCTTGTTTTTAGCCAGTGTTTTCAAATGCGGTTTTCGAGTAGGTGGAAATTATTTTTCAAAAGCGGAAAGTGGTTTTTGTTTCCAACATCATCTTTACAAAAACCTATCTCATTTTTATAACGTCTGTTATGGTTTGGGAGAAACAAAGGTATTACATGACCCTATTTTTCAGAATTTCAGGAGGAAAAGGCTCAAAGACAGTTAGTGACTTGGAGGCCACCTCATCAATTATGAGTTGCAATCAAATTTCAATTGCTCTTATTTATCAACATAAATCCTCAAGGATAGTACGAGGACTCTTCAAATAGTTTTAGTTACCTTTATGTGTGTTCTATTTTTGTAATACAATTTTAAGATATTTGTAATAGCTCTTGATATTTTTATCAAGATATTTTGTGAGGAAATTGTATAAATACTTCATCAATTGAAGTAACATGGCTAGGGTTTTGATGCTAAGGCTCTTCACTTTGTATTAGCTTTTATTATAGGATTTCTAATGAAAGCCTTCCGACGCCAGTTTATGATAGAATTTTGTGTTTTCTAGTATGTCTTTCTAGTGTTTCATATCTTATTTCTACACATGTTCCAAGCACTATAGAAGATCTGAGTAAAGATAAATTGAGTTTCAATCTTCTTGAAATCCCCTTCAAATTAATAATCGCTTAAAGATATTAGTATATTGGACTGTCTATCTGAGTTAGCCCCTCTTTGAACTAATTTTATTGTTTGTACTTCTATCTTCCCTGAATATGTTTTGTTGGGCTGTAGAAATCTTCTACATGCATCCAAATTTCCCTAGTTGTTAAGTACTCTGTATGACTCCTCAATTATTAGGAATCTCCTTATATTATTCTATCATAATCCTTGAAAGGCTGAGTTATTTTGTCAGGCTGGAAGCTGACACATTCTGAAGGGACCTGGTGAGAGAGGCTTTAATCATGGATAGGGATTGTCATTGATCGCCAACCACCCCCAATTAAAACCATAAATATGGTCATTGTGCTTCAAATGCTGTTGTTTAGTGACAGGTGAACAACGTTAAACAAAGTCTCGTAACCACTGAGGGGGCCCCCTTTGGTTCAAGGGCTAGCTTGAACCTAAAGGTTGGTTGAGTTGGTTTCCTGGCGTAGTTTTTTCTGCCAAGCACTGCCTACGAGAAACAGATACAACAATTGAATATTTTTATTTTTTTATAAATTGAAAATTATTTTTTCTTATTTTTGAAAATCTTATTTCTAATTTTCCATTCGTTGAATGAGCTTTGATGTGACATAATTCCCCTAGTGGTGTGCATTTTTATTTTCCTATTTGTTAGTATCTGACAAATCATTTTAAAATGAAAAAAAGATAATTTTGTAAATGGCGATTTTGTTGGTCAATGCTCTGACAATGACACTGTTATGCTTAACATCGCTAGTGCTTTTTCCATGTCTTTTACGTAAATGAAGGGGGTAGGGGGTTGGACAAATATCAAACCCTCCATTTGAGAGTGTTGAGGCCTCCATTTAGATCCACTCGACAATGAAACTCTTGAATATAAAATGTCCACATTTGTTATTTATAAATATAGATGGATTGGTGAGATTCGATCTGAGATTTGATTTGTCAAATTCATTCATTGTATTAAATTCAGAGTAATATATATATTAAAAGCAAATTTGCATTAATGTACTTTTACTTTTTTAATGAAAGTAATTTAATATTATTCTTAGTATAATTTTTATTTGATATACAATTACATTTTTTTAGTATTGTATTGCTTTTTCATATTGAATTGTAGAGTGCCTTGGATGTAGTTAAGATTTTAGTTTTTGTGTTTTTTTTCCTTTGTATTATTAGTTTTTACCTTTGTCAAGGACTATAACATTGCCTTACGATCAAAGTCTCTTGATTGTGGTTTAGTTTCCAGAGTTTTTGTAACTTTAATCAAAGTTTTCAGAAAATGTTGATGTTGTAACATGATTAGTTTTGATTAAACTGCATGATCAAACAATTTTAAAATTTATGTATTTAGATTAGGGAATAAATTAAATCATTAGTCAAATTTCATCGAAAGTAGTTGATATAATAGGTTTTAGTAGTTTCAAAATAATAAATGGGTCTGCAAGAGTAAATGCACCCTCAGAAATGTAAATTTAAGTTTTGATTTAGTTAATCATGCATATGCATTTAAACATGATTAAATGATGTAATAAAGTCTAAATTGATTTTTTTTAACCTATGATTGAGGATTGACAAGACATCTTATCGCTTTCATAAAAGGTCGGGTGCTTTTGCACAGTTAAGATCTTCCCTGCCTAGATCAACGACGGGGAGGATATTTCGCACCCCCTTCCGTCGAAAGATGTAAAAACACGGGGGGGAGGGAGGGGGTCCGAAAAGTGGTTTCATGGCTGTTGCCTTCCCCGCCCCCCAACTAGATCAACCACAGGGAGGAAATTTCGCACCCTACTCCGCCAAAAGACGTAAACACAAGGGGGGGTGGTCCGGAAAGCAGTTTCATGGCTACTTCCCTCCCTTGTACCCCCTAATGTGGCAACCTCCATCATTTCACACCCCCTCCATTCAAAACAACTTACTCCCCCCGCCCCCCCTCCAAGATCCGCTTATCTCCCCAACATTCACACATCACTTCCCGCCAACGCCTATTTACCCCCGGTCACATCATCTTCCGCACCACATCATTTCTCCTCCTCCGCTCCTATTCTGTCTCCACATTATTCCCCACTTCCTTACCATCAACCATGTGCCTCCATGTCACCACCTACCTCCACGTCATACGCTTGTCTCATGGTTAGTTAAACTATGTTTTCTCCCTATACAACATAGTAATGCCAAACATTGCTTACAAACAAATGAGAACGAATTTTCATAAACTGAAAGAGGTTTTTGTTACTAACATCCTCTTATACAAAAACATCTCTCAGTTTTCTAGCAGTTGTTATGATTTAGGAGATGCTAATGATTCTTTAAAGGCATATTTTCTAGAGATTTCATGTTTCAGTCACCTTTTTGCATAGCATATTGTGGATAACCAGAAATGCATTGTGGTAAAATGGAGGAAATTTTGTTCCTCAGATTTTAATCTACAAAAACCTCTCTCAGTTTTGTAATAGAGGTTATGGTTTTGGAGATTCAGATGAATCATTTCAAATATGTTTTCCTGAATTTTCTTGTTTTTAGCCAGTGTTTTCAAATGCGGTTTTCGAGCAGGTGGAAATTATTTTTCAAAAGCGGAAAGTGGTTTTTGTTTCCAACATCATCTTTACAAAAACCTCTCTCATTTTTATAACATCTGTTATGGTTTGGGAGAAACAAAGGTATTACATGACCCTATTTTTCAGAATTTCGGGAGGAAAAGGCTCAAAGACAGTTAGTGACTTGGAGGCCACCTCATCAATTATGAGTTGCAATCAAATTTGAATTGCTCTTCTTTATCAACATAAATCCTCAAGGGTAGTACGAGGACTCTTCAAATAGTTTTAGTTACCTTTATTTGTGTTCTATTTTTGTAATACAATTTTAAGATATTTGTAATAGCTCTTGATATTTTTATCAAGATATTTTGTGAGGAAATTGTATAAATACTTCCTCAATTGAAGTAATATGGCTAGGGTTTTGATGCCAAGGCTCTTCACTTTGTAATAGCTTTTATTATAGGATTTCTAATGAAAGCCTTCTGGCGCTAGTTTATGATAGAATTTTGTGTTTTCTAGTATGTCTTTCTAGTGTTTCATATCTTATTTCTACACATGTTCCAAGCAGTATAGAAGATCTGAGTAAAGATAGATTGAGTTTCAATCTTCTTGAAATCCCCTTCAAATTAATAATCGCTTAAACATATTAGTATATTGGATTGTCTGTCTGAGTTAGCCCCTCTTTGAACTAATTTTATTGTTTGTACTTCTATCTTCCTTGAATATGTTTTGTTGGGCTGTAGAAATCTTCTACATGCATCCAAATTTCCCTAGTTGTTAAGTACTCTGTATGACTCCTCAATTATTAGGAATCTCCTTATATCTCTATCATAATCCTTGAAAGGCTAAGTTATTTTGTCAGGCTGGAAGCTGACACATTCTGAAGGGACCCGGTGAGAGAGGCTTTAATCATGGATAGGGATTGTCATTGATCGCCAACCACTCCCAATTAAAACCATAAATATGGTCATTGTGCTTCAAACATTGTTGTTTAGTGACAGGTGAACAATGTTAAACAAAGTCTCGTAACCACTGAGGGGGCCCCCTTTGGTTCAAGGGCTAGCTTGAACCTAAAGGTTGGTTGAGTTGGTTTCCTGGCGTAGTTTTTTCCACCAAGCACTGCCTACGAGAAACAAATACAACAGTTGAATATTTTTATTTTTTTGTAAATTGAAAAATATTTTTTCTTATTTTTGAAAATCTTATTTCTAATTTTCCATTCGTTGAATAAGGCTTGATGTGACATAATTCCCCTAGTGGTGTGCATTTTTATTTTCCTATTTGTTAGTATCTGACAAACCATTTTGAAATGAAAAAAAGATAATTTTGTAAATGGCGATTTTGTTGATCAATGCTCTGACAATGACACTGTTATGCTTAACATCGCTAGTGCTTTTTCCATGTCTTTTACGTAAGTGAAGGGGGTAGGGGGTTGGACAAATATCAAAACCTGAACAAAATAGGGTTTCACTGGAGATATTTACAATCCAATATCAAATGAAATGATTCACCATTGATTTTGTTGGACTATCCAGCTTGCACGACATGCCAAAAGGGAAAAAAATGTTTTTATTTTTTATTTTATTTTCTTAATTTTAATAATGCAGGATAGGTAAAACATTAATTATCTGTTGAATTTTATTTTCTCTGTACGTAAAATTTTGTTTATTAAAAAATTTCTTTTTCGTCGAATGTCTCTCTCTAATAATAATTCTTTCATTTAAAAAGCTTTTATATTTTTGGCTTTTATGTTACTCACGTTAGAGTATATTTATCATAGTCTTTTCGCGTCACATTCTGATTTTTATCTGCTCTTGGCACGTTGTGCAACATTGTTTTTTCCCCATTAATGCCCTGTTAAAAAACATCACATTGCATTATAGTGTGGCTCTCCCATACAAGCTAGATATTCATATTAAGGATCTTTTATATAAAAAATTAAATTATATACATCAACTTCTTTAATCTGCATTAATAAAAAAGTAAGTTTAACATAAGAGTGATCCGAGAGAAAAAGTGCAAGGGAAGAATGAATATATGGAGCAAGGAACATATATTTTTTTGCATAGTTAGCAAATTCATTCAAAAAAATTTCAAAAATTCGATGGTTCGATAAGATTCGGGAATTAATACGTGGATTCGAACTTGTGGATCCGAAGTTCGATACGGTGCACAATAATATTCGGTTCACGGATTATAGCAATACCGATGCAGATTTATAAATGAAATTATAAAGTTTTTTTAGAGAGAAAAATTTATAATAGTATTATATTGAGACAATATAAGAGGTATATATGAGTTTGTAATATGTCTGATAGCATTATTAGTGTATAAATGGTGTTGGAGAACACACAATAATAGCTATCAACTGAAAAGATAAATAGGAAAACATAAACATATTGACTATCTACATATATAAAGAAGCAAATACAGGTGTATATATAACGAGCCCATATAAGATGGGCAGGGGAAAAAACAGATAAGAAAAGTTCATATGCCTGGGATGAAGAAATCCAGAATGTAATAAGTGTAGGCATCCACAGAAATCATCAAAGCCCATATAAGATGGGCAGGGGAAAAAACAGATAAGAAAAGTTCATATGCCTGGGATGAAGAAATCCAGAATGTGATAAGTGTAGGCATCCACAGAAATCATCAAAGACCCATCATCGAGTGCATATGACATTCCCTCTTTAGACAGACGATCCGCCTCTCTATTATGGGAACGTGGAATGTGTGAAATAGAGGGCTGTTTTAAAATATTCCAGAAGTGCATTGACTGCGCCAGCCATCCAGTTAGGTGAGGATAATTGATATGGCAAGTACCTTTGATATGGTCAATCATAATTTTAGAGTCCCCATATATGGAAATGTCTTGTATCTCCAAAAATGAACAAAAAAACAAGCATACCAGCTAAAGCCCTTGCTTCAACCAAGTTGTTGATATCTCTACCTCCACTCTAAGATAAATAATATTGAATCTTATCATCCATAATAATGTAAACACCACATCCATATCTTTTCGATTGTTCTGCCCATCAAAGAATGTCACAGAATATGAAACTTATTTATCCTTAAGAAACTTATTTAATCATTTACTCTTCAGAAAATTCAGGCAATGGCACACGGTTACCGCTCATAAATGATAACGTTGGTTGACTTTTTTATATAATAAGAATCTGCACAGGAAATTCGTTAGTAGGGCTTTAATGAAATTGGTAAAAATCAACAACTTTTAATCTATACAATAATATAGAATAAGCTATTAAGACAATGGGGATTTGTAAAATAAAGCAAGAGTATATGTTTTATATGTAATTTACCATTTTTATTTTTATCAAATTTAAACCAAAAAAATTGAAGTGAGAAATTTCATAACTTTTGTTGAAGTATAATTTATTTTTAGTAACTTCATAATTATAAGGTTTAACATTTTGTATTAGGGTTATTATATGTTACAAAGTAGAGTTTGGTTTTTTTGGGTAATGAGTAATTAGAAATTAAGAATATTAGTGTATATTTTGAAAAAATAATTGTACAAGTTTAATAAATGATTTTATTTCAAACTTAAAATTTTTGGTAATGTGCAATTTATGTAGTTCGTTGTAAATTATATAGAATTTGTAAGGAAATGTAATTTATATTGAGTAACATATAATATATGGTGTATTTGGGTGTATGGATGAACACAAAAATTCTCACAAAATCTGCTATTCTAAATGTAAAACTACATGCTTTGGTTCAATATATAATTTTATTTGCAACACTTATGATTGAAAACCACTGTAAGAGAGTTTATAGGGATTTCAATGTTATAATTATCCATGTTAATATTTTAAAATATTGGAAAAATAATATATTTGAATCACTGTAAGAGATATACTTCTGAATTTTTTCCTTATTGAATTCTAAGTGGTCAAATTTTTTCTGTATTGAATCGAATTCAAATTCAAATTTGGTAACTATGCTTTCTTCCACATGCATCCCTGATTCCATACACTTGTTGTTTTGCATAACTAATTTTGGTGCATATTCAAAGAATTGAGCAACAATAGTGGGGGTTCAAACATGGGAGCTAAGGTGACTATGAGACTGGATAGACTGTCGTCTATAAATTTTGCGTCCTCGAATAAACTAAATAGTGCTGTTGTGGCAACAAATGTAAGCCGACCAAAGCCATTGTCTCCTTCATCGTAATTGTGACCAAAAATCTTACGAATGAACTTAAAAATGACCTCGCCACAACATCTTTGGGTTGGATGGAATGAAATATGATCCAACATTTGAGTACATGCTCCCCAATGCTTCGACAACCTCTAGGTGAATTAGAACAACACTCGAGCAACAGAGAAACTTATTCATTCATCATAATATGAATGATTTTTATAGCTATGAAAGTGGAGATAGAGAGAAAAACAACGATATAAGGTCTATGAATACGAAAACACTAAACACCCCTAACCATGCCATGACAGAAATAGGAAACATATCATAAATGTAAATAATGAGATAGATCTCAGAGAACATAAGTGATAGTTCATTTAATGTCACTCCTACAAGGTCGGCCAAAACACTTCTAAAGCCAGAACTTACAAATCTCGAAAGCAAATAAACAATGAATAAAAAGATCACAAGTCTTCCACTATCTACTACGAGTTAAAATTTCAGGAAATTCTTCACTTCAATGTCTATTATATATTCTATTCTTGAAGTTATATTGATGGTTGAATAATAAAAAATATTTACAAATTGGATAGTAAGAGTGTTAATAACCAGAAATGCTCCTGGAAACAAGTACACTTTTCTCTTGATTGCCTTCCACACATCTAGTGTGAGAAAGAGAATAAATATTATTGTGCAAGTGCACCAACTTAAGAGATTTGTAATTTGAGGAGGATTCACATAGGCCATATTCGAAGGATAAACTGGAAAGTATTAGAGATTCCTGCTGTAACACCCTCATCCCACATCTACCCAAGTAACTGACCAATCGGGGTAAATATGTGATGCAGAGTAAACAAGAAGACAGGTGTTTGTCTTACGGGTTACAGGTTGGATGGTTGACAGATCATCGTACCTAAACTGTTTGTTTTTTATTTCAAAATTACATCAGTTTCAGTTTTGTTTTGTTTTTCTGTTGAGGGGTTTTGTTTTATTTAATTATAGAAAGAAACAAAACTCTGTTTTCCTTTTTAATTAGTCTTAGAATTTAGATACATGAAAATTTACAGTTTCTGGAATAACTGTATGTAACTGTTAACAGTTTTCTAAAACTGTTTAACAAGTCATATAAAAGAAAATAGGAAAATCATTGTAAGGATTGATTCCCACCATAATAGAAAAGCAACAAAGCGTTAAAGAAGTATTATTTTACAACAATCTGATTTCCATGTGCAACTAATTTTTTTCCTGTTTCTACCTGAATTCATTGAGTGCAATTCCAAACAAAACACTGATTACATTTCAAAATGCAAGAGAAAACATTTGTATGTTGAATGAATGCTGTGACAGACTGTAAGGCCGAGCTAAAACAACAAGTTTGAGTGACGGGAACCTAAGAGTATTGTGGACAGTGACTCAAAACCGAAAGAAAGCACAAGCCACATAACAGAGGTTTTCAAACCATTAAGTACAGAGCCCAAAAATGCAAAGACTATGCACATAACTAGGTAACGAGCTCACTATCTCATAAACAAGACTATTGTTCTTTTCATAAGAGTAAAAAAAAATTCATTATTAAGTCTACAGTCACATAATAAACAAGCCAATAAACCAACTAAGATACATTAAGATTCAAATACAAGGCAAGCAAAGAGTTGGATTCAGAACCCCGAAAAAATTATAGAGATAAAATCAACCAGACAGCAACACAGTGAAGGTTGAGTACCCGGGGACAAACCCTGGAAACATAATCGAGTTGCAAACCCTCAAATTTATCTACAGATTTGGAATTTCAACCAAGAATTACAGTAATTGGAAACTATAGCTAGACAACCAAACTACTAACAGTTGCAACCAGAACGTATTTAAATAACAAAACAACAGTCGATGGACAATGAGACCATGGAGAGACCCTACCCGGTCCAGTGGAGTGCCAAATGAGCTGAGACCAGAGTCCAACGATTTCCCACCACCTGTAGACACCAACAGTAACAAAATTAGGTAACAAGTTGAAGCCCACACGGAGAAGAAACAAGAAGAGGGTTACTTAAAAGAAACTTTGCTTACCAGGAAGGAAGGGTTTGAAAACGCCGAAGAATAAATCACAACAGATAGCAGAAGTGTAAGCGACCCTGACCACAAGGGGCTGCAACTGTTAGAAATAGAAGGAGAAGAGAAAAAGCACTGAAGCTCAGAAGGAGAACATACCTGAATAACCGACGAATCAAGGCCGAGAACAGGGTCACCTCGTGACCACTACCTGAGTGCGCAAACAAACAACAAAACCAGGTGAACAGTAAAGCCAAAAAACCACAACCATATCCAGGAATGCTTGAGTTTTAACTGCTAACAGTGAAGAGTAAAACCACAGAGTTACAATGACTATCACCTCCAGTCAAAGAGCATTGGAAAATGACCAGAGAGCTATCAAACGACCAACAAACTAACAAAGAACCCAACGAAGAGGGTAACAGAGCATCCATAACTTACCATTTAACAAGTTATAGTCCAGAGGACCAGCATTGAACCAGAACGATGAGTTCGTAATAACCCTCGGGAGAAATCAACCAGCATATAGTCGCACAGAGTCACCTCCTCATCAAACGAAAAATGACTGAGCCAAGTAGGGTTTAGGGTTACACATTGAGTGGGAGAATGAAAAACGAGGAAGGGATAGGTGTCCTGTTCTAGCAAACCAGAAGTATGCAATCACATGTAGACCCATCTCCCCAAGTACCATCGAAACAGATAAACAATCAGAGCATTAATAATTCTAATCAATCAAATTTATAATTTTGTCCAAGTTAGCGAGAGGGTTGGGCCACCAAATTTTGGTACCAGAGGAGAGTTTTTGGAGATTTCCTTAGAAATGGAAGTTGGAAGACGAGGACGTGGAAGAGGTGCTCAGAGAGTAGCAGAGGAAGTATTATGGGAGGAAATTAGGATCCTTACTGCCTAAGCAGTTGAAGCAGGGAGGAGAAGGGATCCGGAGGTAGGAGATAATAGTGACAAAGAAGCTATAGTTGCAACAGATGGATCGGATGAAGAAGGACCATAAATTAGATTGTTGAAGTCGGTCCTATTGACTAGTAGCAAGCCTAAGCTAGAAATTCTAAATTACGATGGCAGCTTGTCCATATAATTTCTGTTGGACTGGATCAACGAATTGGACATATTTTGAATGTGAAGATGTTAGTGAAGATTGGAGAGTTAAGTTTACTGCAACAAAGCTGAAAGGACACGCATCCTTGTGGTGGGACAATGTCCAAGCAGAAAGAAAAAGGATGAACAAGTTGCCAATAAAGAAATGGCCAAGAATGGTGGCCAAGCTGAAGGGTAGATTTTTGCCCAAAGATTACCAGATTACACTGCATCGGCAAGTACAGAATTTGAGGCAAAAAGGGATGACAGTGAGAGAATATATTGAAGAATTCTACTGGGTAAATTTAAGGGTTGGTTACATTGAGGACACCCCAGAGTAAATAGAAAGGTATGTAAATGGTCTAAGATTGGAAATATTGGATGAAATTAGCACTCTTTCCCTGAAAAATATAGAGGAAACCTACCAAAGTGCCATGTCGGCAGAGGAGAAGATCACCCAAAAACAAAATGCTAGAAGAGGACGCGGAACCGACAGAGGAAGAGGACAGTCCTATGGCAGAGGACAAAGTGCCAATAATAGTGAAGAGGGCAGCAGTTCCAAAACTTCAGGGACAACAGAAAAGGAGATAGCTCTAGAGGTGGAAGGCCATATCAGAGAGGAAGAGGAAATGGCCGAGGCAGAGGAGCCAGGTGCCACAAGTGGAGGCACAGGTCTTTTGAGTGTCCGAAAGTGGAACAAGCTGGTCACAAAGGAGTGTATGTTTCATAGCCAGAGGAAGTAGAGGCACCACCCTAGGAAGCAAAAATGTGCCAGAAATAGGGGAAGCCTTTGTTCTAAATACAGTGTTGTTGAAACTAGCAAAAGAGACAACTGAACAAACTCAAAGGAAGGCATTGTTCCAGATAATTTGTAAGTTGCACGGAAAATGCTGTAAGTTGATTATCGACAGTGGGAGTATAGATAATCTGGTTGCCACAAAGATGGTAGAGAAGTTGGGTTTGAAGCGACTGAAGCAACCCACTCCCTATAAGGTATCGTGGTTGCAGAAAGGCCATCAGCTGTTGGTTGACGAACAATGTGAAGTTGAGTTCCATATTGGTAGGTATAAGGACAAGGTTGTTTGTGATATTATGCCAATGCACATATGTCACATACTACTAGGAAGGCCATGGCAGTATGACCATAAGGTAGTGCATGATGGGCAGACAAATTGTTACAAGTTTGTCAAAGATGGGATTAAGCACACGCTTGTGCCCATCAAGGAGGAAGAGACGACAGAAACGAGTGAAGTAAAAGCATTACAGGTGGGAGGGAAGGAATTCTTAAAGCAAATAGAAGACATCAAAGTGAATTATGCAGTAGTAAGGAGGCCAAAGACAGTGTTACTACACACTGAAATTTCAGATTTACTAGTGGAAATTCAGGAGATGTTGCAGGAGTTTAGTGATATCGTAGTGGATGATCTACAAGATAAACTGCCTCCTAAGAGGAGTATTAGTCATCATATTGACTTTATACCTGGAGCAAGTCTACCGAACAAGGCAACATACCAGATGAGCCCCAAAGATAATGAGGAGATCAGAAAACAGGTGCAGGAATTACTGGATAAAGGGCTGATAAGGGAGAGTTTGAGCCCCTGCGCAGTTCCGACAGTCCTCGCTCCCAAGAAAGGAGGAGAATGGCGAATGTGCATAGATTTGAGGGCCATCAACAAGATTACCATTAGGTACAGGTTTCCACTGCTGCGGATGGATGATATGATGGACTGCTTGAGCGGGGCAACATATTTCTCAAAGATCGATCTGAAGAGCGGTTACCACCAGATTTGGATCAAGGAAGGGGATGACTAGAAGACAACCTTCAAGACTAATGAAGAGCTATATGAATGGCTGGTAATGCCATTCGGATTAAGTAATGCCCCTAGTACCTTTATGCGATTGATGAACGAAATGTTGAAGGAGTTCATCAAAATTTTTGTGATAGTGTATCTTGATGATATATTAATTTTCAGCAAGACTAAAGAGGAACACTTCCGACATGTTCGAAGTGTGTTGGAGAAATTGCAGCAGAATAAGCTGCTGATAAATTTAAAAAAATGTACTTTTATACAAAGGGAACTGGTTTATCTGGGTTTTGTGATTGCAGAGAACGAGCTAAAGATGGACCCAGAAAATATTGCAGCAATCATTAACTGGCCATCTCCAAAAAGTCTGTTTAAGGTACGTAGTTTCCATGGGTTGGCAAGTTTTTATCACAAATTTATAAGGAATTTCAGTGAGATCTGTGCACCTATGTTGGAAACTATAAAGAAGGCAAGTTAGCCTTTCTATTGGACCAAGGTAGTAGAGAAATTTTTTTAGCTACTGAAGAAGAAGATTACAGAAAGACCAATCTTGAGATTACCAAATTTTAACAAGCTTTTCCAGGTTCGCTATGATGCAAGCGGTACGGCCATTGGAGCTATACTTAGTCAGGAAGACAAACATATTGCCTTTTTCAGTGAGAAGTTGAATGAGAGTAGGCATAAGTATTCATCTCATGACAAAGAATTCTATGTTGTCATCCAAGCACTAAAGCATTGGAGACATTATCTGCTGGGGAGTGAGTTTGTTTTATTCTCTGATAATTTTGCACTACAATATGTGATGCAACAGCATAAACTGAATCACAAGCATGCCAAGTGGGTCGAATATTTACAGAGTTTCACTTTTGTGTTGAAACACATTATCGGGCAGGCCAACAAGGTGGCAGATGCGTTGAATAAAAGAGTGTTGCTCTTGCAGGAGAGTACGATACAAGTGCTGGGCTTTGAGCATTTGAAAGACTTGTATCAGACTGATGCGAACTTCAAAGAGGCTTATGAAGGCTGTCAGAATCCTTTCCTGAGAAACAATAGTCCACGGTTGGACTATAATTTACAGGAGAAACTATTGTTTAAAGGAGGACAATTATGCATTCCCGATTATTTGATGAGAGAGAATATCATTCAGGAGAAGCATAGTGGAGGTTTAGCCAGACATTTCGGCTTGGGAAAAACATTAAAATAGGTAGGACACTTTATTACTAGCCAAAGATGCGACAGGACGTGCAGAGATATGTGACTAGGTGTAAAATGTGCCAATTGGTGAAGGGACACAATCAAAATGCAGGACTCTACACGCCACTGCCTATTCCAAGTAGACTGTGGGACTCAATCAGCTTGGATTTTGTCTTGGGTCTACCAAGAACACAATGCGATTTCGACTTGGTGATGGTGGTAGTATATCGGTTTTTGAAAATGTCACATTTTAGTCCTTGTTAGAAAACCAGTGATGCCACTCATGTAGCACACTTTCTTTTCACGGAAATCGTCAGGTTGCATGGCTTACTGAGGTCCATTATCTCGGATAGGGATGTGAAATTTACAGGGCACTTTTGGCGCACCCTATGGAAGAAGTTGGACACTCAGTTGACTTTCAGCTCCGCATATCACCCACAAACTGATGGGCAAACGAAGGTGGTGAATAGGATTTGGGGAAACCTGCTATAAAGTTTGGTTGGATAGAACTCACAAATGTGGGATTGTGTGCTTGCTCAGGCATAATTCACTTATAACGATTCACCAAATCGCAGCACGGGTTATAGTCCTTTTAAGATTTTGTATGGCATGCATCCTTGCGGAGTGCATAAGCTACTAGATTTGGGAAAATTAGAAAGAAGGAGTGCTGACGGGGAAGATTTTGCCAAGGCAATGAACGACTTACACGAGCAGGTAAAATCAAAATTGTAGGATAGTAGTCAGAGATATAAATAGCATGCAGATTTAAAGCGGTGGGAAGTACAGTTTAATGTAGGGTACGAAGTCCTTGCACATTTACGCAAAGAACATTTTCTTAAGGGCGAATATAACAAGCTGAAATACAAGAAGATTGGCCCCTACAAAATTCTTCGCAAATTCTCTGCCAATGCTTATGAATTACAACTGCCACCAAGGATAGGCATATCGCCCATCTTCAATGTGGCAGATTTGTTTCCATTTACTACCAGTCCTGAAGATGACAGTGCATCACGACCAGAATGGATACCCAGGTTGAATATGGTTCTTGGATGAGGCAAATGCCTACAGTTCAGTCCCTTGAGATCGAGAGAATTCTTGACACACACAGGTGGCCAAACGCACTCACAGGAAAGAGTACCTTCAGTACCTTGTCAAGTGGACAAACCGTCCCATTGAGGATAGTTCGTGGCTGGATGTGGAACAAATACAACAAGCAGGTTATTCTATTGAGGAACTTATGGAATTAAACCATGACTTTTTGTTACCCCGGGAGCTTGATGCAGGAGCATCCAGCTCAGAGTAAACAAGAAGATAGGTGTTTGTCTTACGGGTTACAGGTTCGATGGTTGACAGGTCATCGTACCTAAACTGTTTGTTTTTTATTTCCAATTTACATCAGTTTTAGTTTTGTTTTGTTTTTCCATTGAGAGGTTTTGTTTTATTTAATTACAGAAAAAAACAAAATTATGTTTACCTTTTTAATTAGTCTTAGAATTTAGATACATGAAAACTGACAGTTTTTGGAATAACTGTATGTAATTGTTAACAGTTTTCTAAAACTATTTAACAAGTCATATAAAAGAAAATAGGAAAATCATTGTAAGGATTGATTCCCACCATAATAGAAGAGCAACAAAGCATTAAAGAAGTATTATTCTACAACAATCTGATTTCCATGTGCAACTAATTCTTTTTGTGTTTCTACCTGAATTCATTGAGTGCAATTCCAAACAAAACACTGATTACATTTCAAAATGCAAGAGAAAACATTCGTATGTTGAATGAATGCTATGACAGACCGTAAGGCCAAGCTAAAACAAAAAGTTCGAGCGATGGGAACCCAAGAGTATTGTGGATAGTGACTCAGAACCGAACGAAAGCACAAGCCATAGAACAGAGGGTTTCAAACCATTAAGTATAGAGCCTAAAAATGCAAATACTACGCACATAACCAGGCAACAAGCTCACTATCTCATAAGCAAGACTATTGTTCTTTTCATAGGAGTAAAAAAAATAATTCATTATTAAGTCTACAGTCACATAATAAACAAGCCAAGAAACCAACTAAGGTACATTAAGATTCAAATAGAAGGCGAGCAAAGAGTTGGATTTAGAACCCTGAATATATTATAGAGATAAAATCAACTGGACAACAACACAGTGAAGGTCGAGTACCTGGGGACAAACCCTGGAAACATACTTGAGTTGCAAAGCCTCAAATTTATTTATAGAGTTGGAATTTCAACCAAGAACTACAGTAATTGGAAACTACAACCAGACAACCAAACTACTAACAGTTTCAACCTGAACATATTTAAATAACAAAACAACAGTTGATGGATAGTGAGACCGTGGAGTGACCCTACCCAGTCCAGTGGAGAGCCAAAGGAGTCAAGACCGGAGTCCAACGATTTCCCTCCACCTGAAGACACCAACAGTAACAAAATTACGTAATAAGTTGAAGCCCACATGGAGAAGAAACGAGAAGAGGGTTACTTAAAATAAGCTTTGCTTACCAAGAAGGAAGGGTTTGAAAATGTTGGAGAAGAAATTGCAATAGGTAGCAGAAGTGTAAGCAACCTTGACCACAAGGGGTTGCAACTGTTAGCAACAGAAGGAGAAGAGAAAAAGCACTGAAGCTTAGAAGGAGAACATACCTGAATAACCGACGAACCGAGGCTGAGAACAGGGTCACCTTGTGGCCGCTACCTCAGCATGCAAACAAACAACAAAACCAGGTGAACAGTAAAGCCAACAAACCACAACCATAACCAGGAATGCTTGAGTTTTAACTGCTATCAGTGAAGAGTAAAACCATAGAGTTACAGTGACTACCACCTACAGCCGCAGAGCATTGGAAAACGACCAGAGAGCTATCAAACGACCAACAAACAAACATAGAACCCATCGAAGAGGGTAACGAGCATCCAAAACTTACCATTGAACAAGTTACAGTCCGGAGGACTAGCATTGAACCATAATGACGAGTTCATAACCCTCGGGAGAAATCAACCAGCATACAAGCGCACAGAGTCACCTCCTCACCAAACAAAAAATGACTGAGCCAAGTAGGGTTTAGTGTTACGCATTGAGCGTGAGAACAAAAAATGAGGGAGGGATAGGTGTACTGTTCTAGCAAACCAAAAGTACGCGGTCACATGTAGACCCATCTCCCCAAGTACCATCGAAACAGATAAACAATCAAAGCATTAATTATTGTAATCAATCAAATTTATTATTTTGTCCAAGTCAATGAGAGGGCTGGGCCACCAATATGCAACGAGAGGCCACTATAATGGGATTCAATCTCCTAGGTCACCTTAAGGATGTGGAATCAATAGAAATACACCATACAAACCTTCCACATCAACAACAGAACTCCCAGGAGCTATCCCAACCACTCAAGTAACCAAACCCTGAGACCAACTAAATTTTTAGACCATTAAACCCCCAGACACTCCCTTGATATGGACAAGCATGCATCCAGGAAGATCCAGATGCTCCCACAACATGTTTATGCATGCATCTGGGGATTTTTCCCCTCAAACCTGTATCCGCAACTCCAGGATTTGTGCCACTTTTTCAGGCCCAAAGCCCAAGTCACTGCACAGAACTCAATGGAACTTTCAGAACTGAAAGATAACAAAAAAATAAGGATACAAATGCAATTACTCAAATAAGGACTTGACTGGACCCCTACTAGCCATGACATACATTTCGTCAAACATGTTACAAATATGAAATCTACAGGTTTAAACAACCGAGTTGAGCATAGGGGTCTCATACTTATATGAGAATCGCTAAGAAGCATTGTTCCCTTTTATCATTAGCTACATTACCATCTATTAGGTCATAGATACATTGTTCATTCATTTAAAAATAAAAACACAAGGAGAGACATACATCATCATTATCATAATACATGCTTATAACCAGCATACTAACAACAAAAATATCAAGGATACATCAGCCATTGAATCCACATATAAACTAGTACATTTACACATAATATACCAAGGAAATAACCTCTTACTAATTAATGCAAAATCCAACCCGGTATGGGACTACCACGTTCCACCCGACCATAGATTAGCTAAGCCAAATCTCTCTTCAGCCAATCACCCCTGTGCCATATTCTAAGAATGAATGTGGGACTCAAACCAAAAGAACCAACTAGGGAATCTCGAGGCTACACCACCTCACCCTCCTCAATAAAAACCAAGATTTACCGCAATCCACACCAGATCACTAGAACAACACAAAAACATGTAATAACAGGCTTTACCATGATCTCCACTAGATCACTAGGCCAAAATAAGCATGGATGCCACTGGATTTCTCCACCTACATTGTGAGGAATTTTCTTGTCTCCTAGTCTCTAGGATTCACCGTAATCCACAGTCCAATCTAGGGTTCACTAGGCCATAATAATGACACCCATCTCTGGGCTTTACTGCAATCCACACTGGATCACTATGCACTAACTGAGATTCCACCCTTTAGGCTTTAACGTATATCCCACAATTCACTAGCAAGGATTCCTAGGCCTAATCAAGTGCAACCACCTCTAGGATTTACTGTATATCTCACCATTAATCGGTTGAGGATTCCTAGGCCCACCAAGGCATACCGAATATCCAACATGTACATAGCACCATCTATATCCAACACTGTATATGTAATATACACATAACACCATATATAAACAAACATATGCTGAGAAACGACAACAGGAAATTCCAGTTTAATTTGTCCTTGAATTAAACTGAGAATTAAAATTGAATTCTATTCTCATAATAGCTTGTAACTTCAGAATTTCAAGTTGGAAGTCTTTCTGTAGTCATGTATATGTTCTCCCTAAGTTTTAGGGGTCCAATATGGGTTTAAATTGAGTTGGAAATTAGATCACGTAGTTTACTGAGTTAAGTTAAATTAGTTCTAAATTGTTTTTGGAACTAATAGAGGAATAATAGTTGGTTGGAGCACTAATGCATCCACTGGTGCTACTCTAGTTAACTGAAGATCCACTCACGAGAAACTCATGCATGTCAGTTCAGAGAAAGACCCAGTTGATACTAGAGTCCAGGGATAGTGTAATATCAGTGGTATTATTTACTGGAGTGTAAATATCATGCATGCATTAGAGATTGATCCTATGTTTGGATGGCACAATTTTGGAAGCATGAATTCCCTTTTAATACATGCTATTCATCATAGGAATTATGCAATATATTAGGATCTTGGAGAGCTACAAATTTGGAAAAGTGTTGGCCAAGAGCTAGCTTGTGAGATAAGAGAGTTGAGCATACTTGTGTAGAATTGTTCTAGTGAGAACAAGCTTTGTATCTTCACTCATATTTCTGATCCATGCAATACAAATATCGAGGTTTTGAGCAGTGGTTTTCCCCAGATACATCTTGTGTTATGTGCCATTGATTTATCTTCTTCTTGTTCATATTGTTTTCATCGATCTATTGGCTTCCGCTGGTTGAAAGTAGAAGTATATTCTTGTCCCGCACTTTAGTAAATTGCATGAGCTTGTGAATATACATGATTTTCTACAACATACAACATCATAAGTACACACTACAACATATACAACATTACTCATCACCATAGGTACAATCACTGAATATAAAACATGCATAACATATACACAACGATAGCATTGCACATGCAAAACTATACTGCCTCTACCAAGCAACCTTGCTTCCAGTGTCTCTCCACCATCCATGCTTATCCTCGCATGCCACAAAGAACATTGTTGTCATTCCACTGATGTATCCTTCAATGTTACATGTCATAACATAAACATAAGAGTAATACAAGCATAAAATATCAATTCATATCCACATGACCTCATATATTTTTCATGACTACTCTTCCCACTTGATACCTCATAAACCAAGAACCTCTTCATTCCATTCATAGTGTAAGCAATGATTCCTCCACAATAACGATTCCTAACGACCATGTCAAACAAAAACATACATACATATAAATATTAGAATTAAACAATCATGAACCTATCATACAATGACATAAATACATAAATGTATACATATAAACATCAACATAAACCAATCATGATCCTTGATGACCTTGTCAGAAAACAAATTGCATACATACATATATGCATATAAACATTAACATAAAGCAATCATGATCACATCATAATTACTAGATATCATAATTCCAAGGTTAAGAGAACTTTTATTCATTCACAACATGCAAAACATTGAGAACAACAATTCCCAACATAGCCAAGGAATATGACACCTGAAGTCCATTTACTTTACCTTTCCTATTAACTTTCTCATGATTGCCCTCTCACCATCCATTTACCTCGATGGACCCAACGAATCCAACTAGTTGTCATACGCTTGCTTTTAGTTGCCCTTATACATGCACCAACTTCATCTAAGTCTTGCGTGACCTATTGGGTTTCATCTGACTCTTCTTGAACTCCATTAACCTTCCTCTTTCCGAAACCAATTCCCAAGACTCAAAACATAAAAGTAAAGAGCAATAAACAAACAAGAAGAAAACCATGAAAACCAATAACAACATGACACCACAATAAAGTGACAAGGACTTTCACTAGACATAGCAAAGATGCAATCAAGCGCAACAAAATCACAAATACTGAAAGCACAAAACTAGCAAAAAACACCATGAATCCATCCCCATGGTTCCTAATTCCTCCAAGTGACAGCTCAACTTGAGCCTTCTCTAAGATTTCATGTCAATCTCTTTTGCCATGCAATCCCCTGCATCATACTGGCATAAACACATAATTGTCAGTGTATAAGTGAACATAACATTACACCAGTTACCTTATCTTGTTGCACCAAGCATGTTTCCCTTGTAGCTGAACACATCTATGCCATATCTCAAGGGACTCCAATTCCCTTGACAAATATAGCTATAATGAGACACCAACTATTATACCTGTCAAATTACATGTCCATGAATATAGCACATATCCACATAATTTCAGACAAATTAGGGTTAAAAAGACTCCCTATATGCAACGCACCCATTCATTTGGAATTGTGGTTTCCAAACATAGCCAAAGGAATTCTCACCCAATTCCTTTCTTTTACCTTTACCTTGCTGCAACCGAGTCTTACTACGTATTGTCACATGACCTAATGGATAGTTATATAAACAAATCAAATGTTACCTTGTCATGTTAATAACAATCATGTCTCCTACAAATGTTCACACATGTCAATCACATGTTCCAAAGATAAAGGAAACATATCTATTATTTGGAAATCAACCTTCACCAAGTCTAACAACCATGTCATAATAAAAATCAACTCACAGTCATTAGACATAATGCTACAACTATCACCTACTTACACTCAAGTACATATCAGTTGTCTCAACACATATGTGTTAGTCTATTAAAACAAGATAATTTGAACACATAATCATATTATGCAATTCATCAAACATTCAACCAACTTAAAACATTCTAGGTTAAATCATTCAACTAAATGACATAATCAACACCAAACACTCAAACACCAAATAGATGACATAATCAAACAATAAAGCACCAAATATACGACATAAGTAAACTCATACCTTAATGTATCTCAGGGGAGACTACCCTGTCTGCACAATCAAGCTAGATTAGCATGATATAACTTCACAACACATTAGCTCAAACATAAATAAGATCATGATATCCATAACAATAACTAACTAACATGTTCACATCTTAAAATCATAAACAATTATCATTCATACTTAATAATCACATTTGCACAGTCAGTCTAGATTAGTATGACATAATATCATGACATATTAACTCAAACTTGAATGTCATAACCCTAACCATTTGCATATGAAAATCCAATATAGCATGATACATATAACATCAAGGTCTTAACTGCAATAACCCTAATCATCAAGTTACTAGCATATAACAACAACAATTTAACCTATAACATACTCATAAAAAACATATAATATAATCATCAAGTTAACTATCATAAAACAACAATAGCAATTCATACAACCATAGGTTACTATCATTCATGGCTATCTGATACATGTGCATATGACTACACCAATCAATTACCATTTATCATACATGTAACCATAACAACAATAAAATGGAAAGTATACAAGTAACCCTAATTATTATAACAACCATTAACTACATACCTGCATGCCCACCATACAAACCTGTATGATGATCTGCTCTTACCCCGAAGTTTAGTGCTGTAATCTCGCTCTGGTGATCTACATCACCTGCTCTATCTCAACCAACACATAATCATCATAACAACCAACAACATCATGATGACCTAAATTCATACAATGACCTCACAATGAATGTTTGACTTACTATAAATGCATAACTATATCCATGAAAATGCATGCATAACAACATATAGACACTGACATGCATAACGAATGCATATACAACCATACACTCATGATGACACATCTCACAACAACACCATCAACCTTCACATGGAGACATCACTATAATCATGATTAACACCATATAAATGCAACAATCACATGGACTATAGGCATAAGAAACACATATGCAATAGACATGAATGCATGACCAACACACTTCCCATCCAATTCGAGGGTTGAACCATGCTCTGATACCACTATGTGGTATCATATATGAGCCAAAGAGAGAAAAAATCACTCTAATACCATTTTGTGGTATTAGATATGACCCAAAGAGAGTGAAAACCGCTCTGATACCACTCTGTAACACCCTCATCCCACATCTACCCAAGTAATTGGCCTATTGGGTAAATATACAATGAGAGGCCACTATAATGGGATTCAACCTCCTAGGTCATATTAAGGAAGTGGAATCGATGGAAACACACCATACAGACCTTCCCAATCAACAACAGTACTCCCAAGAGCCATCCCAACTACTAAGGTAACCAACCCCTGAGACCAACTGAAGTTTTATACCATTAAACCCCCGTATGCTCCATTGATATGGACAAGAATGCATCAAGGAAGTTCCAAACATTCCCACAACATGGGTATGCATGTGTGTGGGGAATTTCTCCTTAGACCTGTGCTTGCGACTTCGGGATTTGTGCTACTTTTTCAGGCCTAGAGCCTAGGTCACTGCCCAACACTCAATGAAATTTTTAGAATTGAATGATAACAACATAATAAGGATACAAATGTAAATACTCGAATAAGGACTTGACTATATCCCTACTAGCCATGACAGGAATTTTGTCAAACATGTCACAAATATTTAATCTACAGGTTTAAACGACCGATCTGAGCATAGGGGTCTCATACTTATCTGAGAATCATTAAGAAGCATTGTTCCCTTATATCATTAGTTGCGTTATCATCTATTAGTTCATATATACATTGTTCATTCATTTACAAATCAAAACAGGAGGAGAGCCATACATCATCACTGTCATAATATATGCTTATAACTAGCATAATAATAACAGAAATAAAGGATACACCAACCATAGAATCCACATATTAACTGATACATTTACACATAAGATACCAAAGAAATAACCTCTTATTAATGAATGCAAAAGCCAACCTGGTACGGGACTACCACATTCCACTGGACCATAGATTGGCTAAGTCAAATCTCTTTTCAGCCAATCACCCCTTTGCCATATTCCAAGCGTGAATGTGGGACTCAAACCAAAAGAACCAACCAAGGAATCTCGAGGCTAAACCACCTCACCCTCATCAATAGAAACTAGGCTTTACCAAAATCCACACTGGATCACTAGGCCAACACAATAAACATGTAATAATAGGCTTTACCATCATCTCCATCAGATCACTGGGCCAAACCAATCATGAATGCTACCAGATTTCTCCACCTACACCATGAGGAATTTTCCTGTCTCCTAGTCTCTAGGCTTTACTAAAATCCATAGTCCGATCCAGGGATTTCTAGGCCATAATCGAGACACCACTCTCCAAGATTTACTGCAATCCACACTGGATCATTATGCCCTAAACGAGACTCCACCCTCTAGGATTTACTGTATATCCCTTCATTAACTGGTCAAGGATTCCTAGGCCCGTTGAGGAACACAATACCTGGATTTACCGCAACCCAAAACCCGGTTCAACGGTTACTAGGCCAGTGGCTTTATCACAATCCACATTCCAGTTCAAGGATCACTAGGCCATGTGTTCTTTCTTTTGGAGATTCACCTCACTTAGCTTCGAATCCATCTAGTAATCCAACTCAACCAAAACATGAGAACCCCATCACACCATGCCTATTCGGAAATGGCAAGGCTAGGTTGAAAACACTGTCACACCTGGAAAAACCCATGTCATAACAACAAAGAACCACATGCAATACCATGCATGCCAAATATAGCAAGGAAAACACACATGAAAATTGATACCTACAAAGAATCCTACTGTAGTTGCTTTATCCTGCTCTTCTTTGCTTGCTCCTTCTTTTCCTTTCTTGATCCAATGCCAAAGTGCTCCAAGGAAACTCTAAGTGTCCAAGAGTGAGAGAGAGAGAGAGAGCAATGAGAGAGCTCCAAAACTAAACTCACAAAAGTCTGAACAAAAGCTTGAGAAAAAGCTTGCCAATTGATCCTCAAAAGCATTTTTTATCAATGAGGCCTCTATTTTCTTCATTTTCCATTATTTTAATTCATTTTCCTCCTCACACACAACCTGTGGCCTTTCACCTTCATTTTCTCCTAATTTCCATTATTTTCATAAATAAATGTGCCAAAAATGCCATTTTTCCTTTCCAAAGCCTTTTCCATTGCCTTTGCCAATTTCCTTTAACCATAATAACTGAAATGAATACCCATTAGGATGTTTTTCTCATCATTAATCTTAGAATATGTGTCCCATGACTGTGGTCTTATATATTTTACATGGAATTTCAACTAGTATTGTTACAGAACCCTCCCCTTTGGGAGAACATTGTCCTCGGTGTTCAATGACACCTATAAACCAACAAACCACTGAAAACAAAACATATTGCCTATGGATATTTATAACTTAGCTCATTTCAGTATTTACAATGACCACTACTAAAACATGACAAACATACCATTTAGTGGAGCTTTATAACACAACTCGTTATGATATTTACAATAATACACACATATACACATATGCACATTTGCTCAACCAACAAATAAAAGGATACGATGCCTACGTTAACAACAAGGGAATCCATAGGCTTACACCTCCACCCTAAAAAGTAATGACAAGATTCACTTTCTTCCCAGGTTGTCCAGAATCCAAAGCCAAAATCAAAGCTACATCCAATGTCCAACACTACAATCTTGTGACACTTGTCCTCTCAGTGAATAATTACCAGCTCATTGTTCCAGGGCATACTCCCAATGTGCATCTAATTCCATCTAGCAATGCTAATGACCAAAACAAATCCATCCCCAACCTTCCCTTCTTTGCTACATAGTCCCTCGAGCAATCCGGTCACCACCTTCCATGTAGTCACTCACCTTCCAAGTTCCCCAACATCCCCTATCCTAGGTTATCCATCCCTTAGCTAGGCTTCCTCACATTAGAAGGTCAAAAAACCAAGGCACACACTTGCCTCAAAACCATCATACCATTCATAATGAGTTCATGGCGATCAATGGACACTATTGGGTACTAGTGTCCCACAATGGCTCTGCTGCTGAAGTGCTTTACCAACATACTGCTGCTTGTTTCAATTCCTTTCGTTGTTGCCGCTAATCCTTGTAGTCAATTTCAACCACCCAACTGGGCATTTCATTTTCCTATACCAAGCACATAATTTCCATTAGACTCAAAATAAATTGAATAACCTCAAATCATACCTCAATTGATGGCTTGTCAACAAGGTACATTTGCAATTTTGTTAGCTTCCTGTCACAACAAGTCAAACTAGAATATTTGACTAAATGATCATGTATAAACATATCACATCAGGTTAGCTCAAAACATACCCTCATAGATCAAAATCATAAATCACATGTAACCATCATAAACCAAAATCATAGATCAAATGTAATCATCATAGACTAGAATCATAAATCTCATGCATAATAAAACTGAAATAAAACACTAATACTTATCCTTTAATCAATCCTTAGCTTTTGACTTTGTATTTATTTCGTACGCATACTAGATCAGTTGCGACACCCAAAAAACACCCAGTGCCTTCTCCTCAACCATGTGAACATACACATAGTGTAAATCACACACATATAACCACACATGACATACAAAGCTATGAAATACCTGCACCTACACATGACATACAACACATACACCTACACCTAGTGTAGAACAAAACCAAATACATACTCCTAAATTTGGTGTACACCACAACAAAATTCATACACCTACACCCGATGTACAACACAATACATATACATACAAAAAGTACAACACAACGAATACACATGTCATCCTACCACAACTACACAATACACATACATAGTACCGCATGCCCGCAACACAACATGTATGACATGCACACAATACCAAATGTACACCAGTATCATATGTACAACATATACACAGTACCACCTGTACACAATACTACCTGCACAACATGTGCACAACATCACATGTACACGACACCACCTGTACAACGTGTACACAACACCATATGTACACTGCACCACCTGTACAATGTGTACACAACACCACATGTAGGACATGTACATGAAACGACATACATGACATGCACACAACACCACTTGCACACAGAACCACATGTACAACATGTACACAACACCATGTGCACACAACACCATTTGTACATAGTACGATATGTACAACATGCACACAAGACCATATGTACATATAACAACATATACAACATGTAAATAACATCATATATACATAGTACCGCATATCCAACATGCGCACAACACCATATGCACACAACACCGCATATCCAACATGTGCACAGTACCATATGTACACAACAACGCATATCCAACATGTACATATCACCATATATACCCAACACTACATATGTAATATACACACAACACCATATATACAACATGCATACAGCATCATAATTACCCACTAGTACATATACAACATTACACGTCACCATAGATACAATCACTGAATATACATCATGCACAACATATACACAACAATAGCATTGCATATCCAAAACCATATTGCCTCTACCAAGAAACCTTGCTTCCAATGTCTCTCTGCCATCCATGCTTATCCTAGCATGTCGCAAAGCGCATTGTTTTCATTCCGTTGAGGTATCCTTCAACGTTACTTGTCATAACATAAACAAAGGCATAATACAAGTATACAATATCAATTCATATCCACATGATACTGACCTCATATATTTTTCACGACTACTCTTCCCACTTGATTCCTCATAAACTAGGAACCTCTTCATGTCATTCACATGAGTAAGCAATCATTCCTCCACAAGGATGATTCCTAACGACTCTGTCAGACAACAACATACATACATACATACATACATACATATAAATATTAGCATTAAATAATTATGATCCTATAATACGACATATATACATACATACATGTATACATATAAACATTAACATAAAGCAATCATGATCCCTGATGACCTTGTTAGATAACAACACACATACATACATATATGCATATAAACATTAGCATAAAGAAATCATGATAACAACATAATTACAAGATATCATAAGGCCAAGATAAGAGAATTTCATTTATTCTTTCACAACATGCACAAAATTGAGAACAACCTCAACCCAATTGCATATTTGCGGGGCATGGAGGAAGGCGGAGGAGGAGGGCGACGAACTTGAAACAATGATATAGGGTTTGAGAGCTTCAACGATGGAGGCCTGCCCATCAGCTTGGTTAGGAAATGTTACCACGTGCAACTCACCTTCTCTAGTGTTTACTCTCTCACATTCCGGCTGACCACTTCCATTTGTATACCATCCAGACCATTCGCGACAAATTGCACTGTACACCTCACTGACCCGACATTTGTCAGCCGGGGAATTTCTCGGGACGATTATTATTCCACTGCCGGTTAGCATGGAGGGTGACATAGTTGATTACTCCGAGGATCCTTTAGAATTGGACCCCAACTGGTCTGTTTTCTCTTCACAAATGCCGGTCACCTCCTCGAATATCTCGCTGGACATTCCCTCAACCTGAGCTGGTGCACTTGGGGTTTACTTAATGCCAGAATACCTTTCCTTCACCATTTCGGCTCAGCAGTCTTATCCTTTACCTGGCCATCATCCTCCACTTTTCCATTTTTTGGTTTCCCTAAAGCGGTGGATTTCCCACCTGACTCTGACCTCTTCTCACTCTCCCCAACCTCCCTCAAGATTATTTCATCCTGTCTTAACATGCCTACACCCTGTACCCTTTGAATCCCACTCCATCTTTTCCCCTAGAACTATCTCACATCCCTCTCCCACACCCTGTTGCCCCCTTTCCCGACCCTCCCACCTCCGATTGATTTGTAGATTCATCCCCTCCCCATTCGAGTTTGACCAGAAACCCTCGCATAAAGGCTGATCCGATCCCTTCTCACTCTTAATAGACTAGACCACCCCCAAACCATCTGAGGCGTCCTGCTAAGAGTTTCAAAGGGGTGAAGGCGGGAAATAAGAAGATATATCTCACATTTGGATTCGACATTCAAATAGGGGAAGTTTTGGATACCTTTGATTGTGTTTTGGTTGGCCATGTTAGGGGTAGGGCATATTCAATTGCGCGATTGAAGCAGTGGGTGCTGGAGATATGGGGGAAGGTCCTCACCAAATTTCCATCAGTGATTACCTTCTCTTGTGGATGGTTCGCTTTGTGATTTCAATGGCCTGAGTTTATACCTTGGGTTTTATCTAAACACTGGCACATTGAATTGGCTCCATTTCTCCTCAAATGATGGAGCCCCTTTTTTGATCTTGAGTGAGAACATCTTGGGGCCAGACCCATCTGGGTCAGATTGCCTGGTCTCCCCCTACACTTATCGTCAGAAGATGTTTTCAAGCGGATTGGGAATGCCCTCGATAGATACATGGATTATGAAAAATCTTATGTGTTGACTGGTAATATGTCCATGGATCGCATCCTTGTTTACCTTGACACCAGGGAGGGTCTGGTGGAGAGTATGCAACTGCATCGGAGGGACACATGCAGGGTACAAATTTTGGACTATGAGGGGGCTCCTTATCGATGCAGGAGATGTCACAAGATCAAACATCTTTATAAATATTGTCCCCTACTTGCATCGAGCTCTGCTTATGTTGCACGGCCTGAACAAGCTATTGTAATCCTGGATCTTGATCGGAATGTGAATGCACCTGTTAGTTATGAAGATGATCAACCGATGGATTCTCAAGAAACTCGTGGCACTAGCACTCGGAAGGAGCAAATTCGTCCCCCATCCCCACATATCACTAGATCATGTGTGGCTGCGGTGATGACTGCCTCTGTTGTGGGTGCCATCTCTAACCCTCCATCTCTCCAATTATTGTCATCTGTTTACTCTCCTTGCACTTCATTTTGTGATGTTGGTCCCATGCATTGTTCTCCCTCTATTGTATGTAGATTATTCCCATCTGCACCTATTTTTTCCCCACTCCTCCTACCATCACTGAGATACTGGATCCACTCTCCCACACAGAGCCTTCCATTGACGCTAGTATGGGACACTGTTATAACCTTCGGTCTTTGTCTCACATACCGCCGGGGGATGGTAGTGTAATTGGTATTACTCCCTTAACTCCACACTCCAAGACTACCCATGGTAGAAAATCCAACATCTCTAAAGTCATTCTCCAGGCTGGATTGTATGTGGCTAAAGGGTGGAAACAACCCATTGATAAGGTCCTTAGAGAATTGACCTCCCCCCCCGGGTTCTCCATGAAGTGGATCTCCTACAACTGTTGGGGGTTGGCTAGACCTGCTAAAAAAGCAGACTTCCATTGGATGATGGGATTGGAATTGGTTAACATTATATTTTTACATGAGACACTTGTGACCGGAACACAAATTACTCCTATCCTTGAGGCTGTCTTCCCTAGATGGCACTTTAGTACACTGGAAGCTCGAGGGCAATCTAGTGGTTTGTTATTGGGTTTTGACCCCAGATCCATAAGACTATTAAACTCTTAGGGGGGGTAGGGTTCATTATAGCTGAGGTATACTCAGAAAAGATTGGAAGGGAGCTGAGAATTATTAATGTCTACAGACCTTGTATCAAAATGATCACTTTATGGCAACAATTACTTGATTTTGACTACTTTAAAGCTAAGAACATCATTATGGGGGGGATCTCAATTTCGCTCTTGGACATACAAAATCCTGGGGCATGAATGCTCAGATTAACTCGCTATCAGATGGGATCTTGTCCCTATTGGAGGATCATCAGCTGATTGATATACCCATGCCCTACTTAAAACCCACCTGCGAAGTCGGAGGATTGGGGATGCTGCACTATCCAGAAGATTGAATCATTTTCTAGTTAAGGAGACTTTATTGGATCAATTTCCACTTTATTGTCAATGGGTGGGATCAGGGGGGTTGTCAGATCACCTCCCATTTATCTGGAGATTTCGGGTGGTGAACGAGAACCCAATGCACAATTCAAATTTAATTATACTTGGCTTAAAGATGATAGTTATATATAGATGATCACTCAGAATTGGAAATCTATTACAACTTATCCAAGCCTATCATCCTCCACGGTATTTGCAAATAAAATGGTAATCCTAAGAAAAAAAACAATTAATTGGGCAAAGAATGAGAGGATAAAAGACGAGTAGATCCTGAGAGACACAGAACAATAAATTGAACAATTGAGTGGCTCTGAGATTGAATGGTTTATTTCTATTGATGCTAAAGAAAATTTTGTCCAACTTGAGATTGAGTGGAATAATATCTTGAAAGACATGGAGGAAACTTGGTGACTTCGTAGCAAGGCCATCTGGTTAAAGGAGGGGGATGAGAACACCAAGTTCTATCACCATGTTGTAAATGGGTGCTGAGCCATTAATACCATCTGGGAACTTGCGGATGAGGAGGGTACTCACACAAAAACCTTCCATGAATTGGCCAACCTTGGTATTTCACATTTTGGAAGATTATTCAAAGCTCCTTTAGAGGCAAATCTTGCTGAGATCATCAGGGTAGCTAAACTTTTCCCCAGATATGTGGACCAAGACACAGGTGAAGGATTACTTACTCCAGTATCTATGGGGGAATTAGAGGTCAAAATTAAGTGGTTTAAGAAGGATAAGAGTCTTGGACCAGATGGATGGCCGATCGAATTTTACATTTATTTTTTTGACATGATTGGACAAGAGCTACTATAGATCATATAAGAGCGCCAGACTAGTGGGCGAATGTACAATGCATTCAACTCTACATTTATCTCTCTCATCCCCAAGACTAATGACCCATTGATCTTTGAAGATTATAGACCCATATCCCTTTGCAATTGTATAGACAAGATAATAGCCAAGATCATAGGAAATTTCCTCAAGCCCACATTATCTAATCATTTATCTTCGGAGCAATTTTCTTTCCTTGAACATCGACAAATTCACGAAGCAGTGGATAAAGCAGAAGAAGCCCTTCATTCCATCAAATCCAAGAACCTTAAAGGAATGATTCTTAAGATTGATTTGGAAAAATCCTTTGATCGCACCAGCTGGCTGTACATTTGAATTCTATTAAACCATCTTGGATTTCCTCTATCCTTCATTCAATGGATTATGTGTTGCATATCCAATGTATCATATAGTGCTTTGATCAATGGATCAACATCCTCCTTTTTCCATGTGGAAGGAGGACTAAGACAAGGTTTCCCACTTTCCCCTCTACTATTTCTAATGATCATGGAAGGTCTGAGTAGGCTCACATCGATAGATCGATTGCAGGGTAGACAAAGGGGTATCAATATCATAAACAATTGCATCCTCACACATATACTATTTGTGGACAACATTCTCATATTTTTGAATGGATCATTAGGTGATTCCACTACTTTTGCTGCTGCATTTCGAATTTTGCATCACTACAGGTATGAAATGCAACAATCATAAACCCACTCTATCATCCTTTGGGTGTAACCCAAATAAGATCCATTCAACACTTCAACATTTCCCATTTATCACTCTACAGATTAAGGAGGGACTCAAATACTTGGGCTTCATGTTAAAACCATCAAACTATCAGATTGCTAATTGGGTATGGTTGGTTGCAAAAATTGAAAGAATATTAAATATCCGACAGCGTAGGTGGTTGCCTAGAGCGGGGAGACTGATTCTCATCAAATTTGTCCTGGAGGCCACTCCGGTTTACTGGATGTCCTTGTCCTGGATACCAAAGGGCATTATTAAAAGAATACAACAATTATGCTACAGATTTATTTGGAGGGGAAAACAAGAAGGACACATATTCACCTGGGTTAGATGGGACAAAATCACACTTCCAAAGAAATGGGGGGGATGTGGATTGAAGAATCTAGATTACTTTGCTTGTGCACTGGCTGCAAAATTGGGATGGAATGTTCTATCATCCAAGAACCTTTGAACATATGTCATTTATCATAAATAAATTTCTCCACTACATCTGCATGACTAGATCAGGCTTCCTACCTGGGACAAGAATAACAAATCTACAGTCTGGAGGGTGGTCCTCAACACTTTGGACCATGTTAGGAATGGATTGACATGGAAAATTGGAAATGGAAGCTCTATTCAGATTGGTATGGACCCCTAGATTGGTTGTGGGAATGCTCATTTACTCCCACCAGGGCTGATACAACATCTATTGGACTCAAGACACACCAACTTGGCTCATATTACAGATCTAGAGCATACTAATATGTTCTAGCAGGCATGGAAAAATACAATCACACTGAATATCCCTCCATGCTGGAAGGTAAATTGGAAAAACTATATAATAACATTGATGGAATCACATGTCCGGATTACCGAGTGGGAGGATGAACTAAACTGGTCACACTCACCAAATGGGAAATACACCCCCAAACATGGATACCTGCATATTATTGATGAATGCAGACCCCTTTCTATGGAATGGTGGTGGGATGTATTATGGAAGTTGAAGGCGACCCCTCTGGCAAAATTGTTCATGCGGTGCATCTTACGGAATAAGGTTCCTACAACAGACAACCTACTAAAATGCACATTTCATGGCCACACTTGGTATGTATTGTGCAAGAAGGAAATGGAAACATGTGATCACTTATTCCTAAAATGCACAACCACTACTCCCATTTATACCGAGGTTACTGCAAAATTACAGATTCAAAACAATTGGTTGGGACAGGATTCTCAAGTGGCATGACACCGATGGTGGTCTACTGCTCATACACATAGGTGTAAAAACCTACCTGTTATGGTTTGTTGGTGTAGCTGGTTCCAATAGAACAAGATAATATTCATAAATATTGTACCATGCTGAGTTAATATCATTGCTTTACTCATCATTGATTATCTAAGTTTACTGGAGGAGACCCAAGATCCACCTGCTTGCAACATCGTTGTTGAAAACATTGATTATGATATTCCATGGGCTTATTTTGATGGATCGACACAACAACATGGATGTGGGGGAGGCATACTCCTTCATATCACTCACACACACTCCTTCAAGATTCAAATGGGACTGGGAAGGGGGGAGGGGGGGACAAATAACTTTGCAGAACTTATATCTCTTCGGCATTTATTATATTTTGCTCTTGTCAAAGGATGTGTTGCAGATTTTTGGTGACTCACGAATCATTATTAAATGGTTTAATCAATAATCTGTTTGTCACACACACACACTACGACACATATTAGATGATGCTTTGAGACTGAGAACACATTTTGACATATCTTCTTGTCATCATATATACAGGGAATGCAATCAAGTTTCCGATAAACTATCCAAGGAAGCCACACACCTGCCAAGAGGGGCCTAGCTGATCCATGAACTACATGATATGGAATCGTACAACTATTATCTCCACCCATTCATGGATGGGCAATTTTGATGGGGCTAGGGGCCCTAATTTTTGAGTATTTTATGGCACAATTTTGTTGTAAATTTTTTAAATATTGCATATTTATGTCCATATATTACTGAAATTTCATATGTATTATTCATAGCATTCTCCCTTAGATGGGATTGACATATATTTTTGAGACAACAACACAGATAGTGGCCAGACCACTGATAACTCATATGCTACCTAGCATCTTTAGCATGTAATTTTATATATTCATGAAATGATTTTTCCATGGGGAAAAACATTGAGAACAATGATTCCCAACATAGCCAAGGAATATAACACCTCAAGTGCATTTACTTTACCTTTCCTATTACCTTTCTCATGACTATCCTATCACCATCCATTTACTTCAATGGACCCAACCAATCTAACTAGTTGTCATACACTTTCCTTCAGCTACCCTTATACATGCACCAACATCATCTGATTCTTGCATTACCTATTGGGTTTCATATGAATCTTCTTGAACTCCATTAAATTTCCTTTTTCCCAGACCAATTCCTAAGGCTCAAAACATAAAAGGAAAGAGCAAGAAACAAACAAGAGGAAAACCATAAAAAACAATAACAACACGACACCACAACAAAGTGGCAAGGCCTTGTTCCAGACATAATAAAGATGCAATCAACAACAACCAAATCACAAATACTGAAAGCCCAAAACTAGCAACATACACCATGACTCCATCCCCATGGTTCCCAATGCCTCCAAGTGAGAGCTCAACCCGAGCCCTCTCTAAGATTTCATGGAAATCTCTTTGCCATGCAATCCCCTGCATCATACTGCCATAAACACATAACTGTCAGTGCATAAGTGAACATAACATTACAAATTACCTTATCTTGTTTCACTAAGAATGTTTTCCTTGTAGCTGAACACATCTGTGCCATGTCTCAATGAACTCCAATTCCCTTGACAAATCTAGCTATAAATAGACACCAATTGTTATACTTGTCAAATACATGCCCATGAATATGGCACATATCCACATAATTTTAGACAAATGAGGGTTAGGAAGACTTCCTATATGCAAAGCACTCATTCATTTGGAATTGCGGTTTCCAAACATAGCCAAAGGAATTCTCACCCAATTCCTTTCTTTTACCTTTACCTTACTGCAATTGAGTCTTACTATGTATTGTCAGATCACCCAATGGATAGTTATATAAACAAATCAACTGTTACCTTGTCTTAATAATACAAATCATGTCTCCAACCACTGTTCACACATGTCGATCACATGTTCCAAATATCAAGGAAACATATCTATTATTTGGAAATCAACCTTCACCAAGTGTAACAATGATGTCATAATCAAAATCAACTCATAGTCATTAGACATAATTCTACAACTATCATCTACTTACACTCAAGTACATATCAACTGTCTCAACACATATGTGCTAGTACAACCATATTAAATTAAGATCATTTGAGCACATACTCATATTATGCAATTCAACAAACAATCAACCAACTTGAAAACATACCATGTTAAATAAATCAACTAGACGATAGAATAGACACTAAACACTCAATCACCAAATAAATGACATAATCAAATAGTCAAGCACCAAATATATGACAAAAGCAAATTCATACCTTAATGTATCTCAAGGGAGGCTATCTTGTTTGCACACTCAAGTTAGATTAGCATGATATAACTTCACTACAAATAAGCTCAAACACAAATAAGATCATGATATCCATAACAGTAACTAACTAACATGTTCACATCAAAAAATCATAAACAATTATCATTCTTACATAATAATTACATCTGCACAATCAATCTAGATTAGTATGACATAATATCACAACATATTAACTCATACTTGAATTTCATAACCCTAACCATTTGCATAGGCCAATCCAATTTAGCATGATACATATAACATCAAGGTCTTAACTGCAATAACCCTAATCATCAAGTTACTAGCATATAACAACAAGAAGTTAACCTATAACATACTTATCAACAACATAGAGCATTATCATCAACTTAACTATCATAAAAGAACAATAACAATGCATACAACCACAAGTTACTATCATTCCTGACTATCCGACACATGTGCATATGACTACACTAATCAATTAGCATTTATCATACATGTAACCATAATAAAAATAAAATGACAAGTATATAAGTAACCCTAATTATTATAACAACCATTAACCACATAATTGCATGCCCACCATACAAACCTGTATGACGATCTTCTCTTACCCCAAAGTTTAGTGTTGCAATCTCACTCTAGTGATCTACATCTCCTACTCTATCTCAACCAACACATCAACATCATAACAACCAACAACATCATGATGAACTAAAATGCATACAATGATCTCACGATGCATGTTTGACCTACTATACATGCATAACTATAACCATGAAAATGCATGCATAACAACATATAGGAATCGACATGGATAACAAATGCATATACAACCACATGCTCATGATGACACATCCCACAATAACACCATCAACCTTCACATGGCGACATCACTACAACCATGATTAACACCGTGCAAATGTGCAAGCACATGGAATACAAGCATAAGGAACACATATGCAACCGACATGAATGCATGACCAACACACCGCCCATCCAATCCGAGGGGTGAAACATGCTTTGATATCACTTTGTGGTATTAAATATGACCCAAAGAGAGTGCAACTTTCTCTGATATGACTATGTGGTATCATATATGACATAAAGGGAGTGCAACCCAATTTAATGCCACTCTTTAACACCCTCATCCCACATCTACCCAAGTAATTGTCCAACTGGGGTAAATATGCGACGAGAGGCCACTATAATGGGATTCAACCTCCTAGGTTACCTTAAGGAAGTGGAATCAATGGAAACACACCATAGAACCTTCCACATCAGCAACAAAACTCCCAGAAACCATTCGAACCACTTAGGTAATCAACCACTGAGACCAACTGAAGTTTTAGAGCATATAACACCAGGATGCTCCCTTGATATGGAGAAGCATTCATCCAACAAGATCCAGACACTCCCAAAACATGGGTATGCATTTGTATGAGGACTTTTGTCCTCAGACTTGTGCCTATGACTCCAGGAATTGTGTCACTTTTTCAGGCCCATAGCTTAGGTCACTTCCTGAAATGCAATGTCATTTTAAAAATTGAAAGATAACAACATAATAAGGATACAAATGTAATTACTCGAACATGGACTTGACTGGACCCCTACTAGCCATGACAAGATTTTTATTAAACATGTCACAAATATGTAATCTATAGGTTTAAACAACATATTTGAGCATAGGGGTCTCATAATTATTTGAGAATCACTTAGAAGCATTTTTCCCTTATATCATTAGCTACATTATCATCAATTAGGTCATATATACATTGTTCATTCATTTACAAATCAAAACCTTAGGAGAGACATACATCATCACTATCATAATACATGCTTATAACCACCATAATAACAACAAAAATATCAAGGATACATTAGCCATAGAATCCACATATAAACCTATACATTTACACATAAGATACCAAGGAATGGACATCTTATTAATGAATGAAAAAGCCAACCTGCTATGGGACTACCACATTCCACTCGACCATAGAGTAGCTAAACTAAATATCTCTTCAACCAATCATCCCCATGCCACATTCGAAGCATGAATGTGTGAATCAAAACAAAATAACCAACTAGGGCATCTCGAGGCTAAACCACCTCACCCTTATCAATGGAAACTAGACTTTACTGCAATCCAAACTGGATCACTAGGCCAATGCAATAAAAATGTAATAATAGGATTTACCTTGATCTCCACCAGATCACTAGGCCAAAACACACATGGATGCCACCGGATTTCTCCATCTACACCGTGAGGAATTTTCCTATATCCTAGTCTCTAGGCTTTACCACAATCTATAGTATGATCCATGGATCACTAGGCCATAGCTGAGACATCAGTATCTGGGATTTACTGCAATCCACATCGGATCACTAGGCCCTAACTGAGACTCCACCGTCTAGGATTTACTGTATATCCCATCATTCATCGACAAGGATTCCTAGGCCTAATCAAGGGCAACAAACTCTAGGCTTTACTGTATATCCTTCCATTAATCGGTTGAGGATTCCTAGGCCCATGTGGCACACAATACGTGGATTTGTTGCAACCCACAGTTTGGTTCAGGGGTCACTAGGCAAGTGGCTTTACCGTAATCCATAGTATGGTTCAGGGATTAATAAGTACTGTGTTTTTTTTTTCGGAGATCCACCACACTTAGTTTCGAATCCATGTGGCAATCCAACTCAACTAAAACATGATAACCTCATCACACCATGGCTATCCAAAAATGGCAAGGCTAGGCTGAAAATATTCTCACACTTGGAAAAACCCATGCCATAACAATAAAGAACCACATGCATTCCAAATCTAGCAAGGAAAATACACATGCAAATCGATATCTACAAATGATCCTGCTATACCTCCTTGTCCTAATATCTTCCTTGTTTGCTACTTCTTTTCCTTTCTTGATCCAATGCCAAAGTGCTCCAAGAAAACTCTAAGTGTCCAAGAGTGAGAGAGAGAGAATAATGGGAGAGCTCCAAAACTGAACTTACAAAACTCTAAGCAAAATCTTGAGAAAAAGCTTAAGCAAAAGCTTTCCAATTGATCCTCATAAGCCTTTTTATCAATGAGATATCTATTTTTTTTATTTTCCTTCATTTTCCTCCTCAGATGCAACATGTGACCTTTCACCTTCCTTTTCTCCTAATTTCCATTATTTTCAGTAATAAATGTGCCAAAAATGCCATTTTGCATTCCCAAAGCCTTTGCTATTTGTTATAGACATATCTAGGCACTGCAACCCCAATCATATATGTCCATAAACCAAGGGATTTTGAGTGCCTAAAAGTGTTGTTTCATACCCTAAAGGAACAAGGTCAGTTGATTACATCATCTCCCAGAAGTTCTCCATGGAAAACTGCTCAGAACTGGTCAAAACGGGACCATACAGACTGCTCAGTGCTAAGGGTGTGATGCATCTCACCTGCCAAATGTAAAAAGTGTGATGCATACTGAAAAACCCTTCTGTAGGGTGCGATGGGCTAGAGTAGACAAATGGCTGAGACAGTTTGCAAGGTGGACGATCATGGAATCTTCTAGAAACTTCTCTTGTGACACTTGCCTCTCTGAATTCACCCAAGGATGAGTAAGAGATCATAAATCTCCAAGTGGAACCAAGAACTATCAGAGAGAGGACACTAATCAAAATCCCAGAATATGACTCACCCCCTGCAAACATCTATATATGGATCCCTCATCCCAGAGATCTAGAGGTGGGAATCTTGTATTTTGTAAGGAAGTGTTGTTAGTTTCTTGGTGGAATATCATAGTGTTGGGTGATTTAAGCTTTTCATGAGTTGAAGAAGGGCTTTGATGCTGGAAGGATAACGTCGGGTCAGATCAATGGGTTGTAATCCTCTCTTCTACTCTTTCTATCAATAAAGCTATTTAAGTTTTCCTTCACATTCTTGTATGTTTGATGATATATGCATTTGTGTGGTCAATATATATCTGGTCCTATATTGTTTATGATTGTAGATCTCTGTACTTTGAAGGTATTATGCTGCTTTGACTTTACGGGTGCTCTTTGAAACGGGGTAAGCAAGGAAGGAGTGGCAAAGATCTGTCAAAGGGGAGAAGAAACAAGCAAGGAGCCAAACGAAAGACTGAGGTTGGTACTCTCTGCTTCTCTCCCATCTACTTCTCATAAAGGAAAACAAAAGTAACTTTAGTTTGTTTGTTTCTAAGATAGCTACCCGTCTTAGTGGGACTAGCAGCTCTGAATGGAAACTAGATTTCCCAATAACAAAATGGCGACTTCGCTGGGGAGTGAATAGCTTGTTTGCTTATCTATATTTGTTTGCTTTATAAACTACAAATGGAGCCTAAAGTTAAGCTAGCTAGCCTTCGAACTGCATTTGCTATGCAAGTGCAAAGTAGATCAATGTTGCTTCAGTCCATCTCCGGGTTTTGTTTATAAACTGAACAATTGATTTACAAACATCCTAATTTCCCTAGTGGTGGCTCAAGTAACCTCATTAGATCAGCCCCTATTATTTGCATTTACTGACTATCATTAGCTCGGCCTAAATCCCTGAACTGAGCTGCAAACTGTGACCAAAAACCAAGTTGAATTCTCATCCCTGGACCATCGTACCTTCTCCTCTTGGCAATCTGGATGCATCGCACCACCCGTGTGTAGTAGGTGAGATGCATCCCTGTTTCCTTGTGTCACAGGTGCGATGATCAGATAAGACTGTTTCTGCCTCCAGATTTTGGCTTTTACTTCACTCTCTTCAGCTTTATTCAGGAGTTTTTATGTTTGTGATCAGTATACCACTATGGAAACTCCCTTCCTTCACATTATTTAGCCTCCATTGTACAAAGAACTGTAAATGTTTTTATGTATTTTTCGCCATTTACAGTTCTCCTTTACAAAGAAGTAGCTTAGTTGAACTGTCGTCTTTTGATTTGGAAGTGTCGCAAGTGTTGTTTTCAGTCAAAGAAAAGAATCCTACTCTTCTTGATGGTTGATTTTATTGTTACTCTTGTATTTGATTTGAATTAATAGTATTTCAACTGTCGAAAGTAGTTTTCAATTCAAAATCACAAAGTGTCATCATTATCTTCCTTTCGTCTTTTGAAGAGAAAATTGTTAGTACTGTCGCTTTGGAAAGACAATTCAAATTTGTACTTAGCATTATTTTTGTCATTCACACATTAAGAAAGCAGAAAACAAATACATGCATGTGCATTTGCATTTAGACTACTTGTTGATTTTGATTTAGGACAATGCATCTAGTGTGTGCTCTCGCCTCTATGTTGAAGAACTCGCTTCTCTTTCCTTAGTGCTAGGATTTTTCATTGGCAAGAAGAGTAAACGACTGTTATCATCTTGATGGCATTTTAGGAATTTTATAATCTACATCGTGCGGTGAACCTAAAGGCAAACTTCTTAAGAAAGATCAATGTAAAATAATTCAATGACATAAAAACACTTTGGAACCTAACGCACAACATTTAGAAGTCCTATTGCTGAGAAACGTATTCAAGCGTCGAAAGCCTAGTAACTATCATTTTCGTCATAAGGTTGGGTGATTCCCTCCTCTTGAGATGACAAGTGCCAGTACGGACTTGTGCTCCCACGTACCATCGAGTATATATTGGGAGACCACAATAGGCTATATCCTTTATCCTTAGGAAGTCGTGTCTACCGCCCTATCGATCGCAATGCACTGAACACAACATTTGGGAAGATTGACTGCCATAATGTAAAAAGTATTCTGCAGTTTTGCGATTGGTTTGGTAATCCCTCTGTCTAGACTTCTAGAGTAGTCTCTTTCATTCCTTTTTAGACTTCTTAAAGGAAAAGGTCTATCTGAGCACTTGTCACTTCAGGCTCATTAAAAATCGAAGGTGAATAGAGTCATCTTTATCTTTTTCTCGACTCTTAAAAATTGAAAAAGCAAGTTGTGTCAAAGCATCATAAAATTTATTTTAATCGAAATAACGTCATTGTTCCCTCATTGGTATTAGGTTGAGAAAATAGAGTCCACCGACCAAGGATTTCCCCTTGGAGGAAATCCTAGTCCTTTCTCCTCTTGGGGAGATGTTGATTCACCTCATATGGCCACATTGTCCCTTCCAGAACTGACAATCGACTTGCCAATATGGCTCTTCTCGACCTCTATCATTCAAAACACTGTGATTTTTGAACAATCTAGTCAACAACTAGATGATACTGGAGTTACCCCCCAACCTTCTACTTCGTTTGTTTCTCCCTCCCCTCCTTCCTCCTCGCTTGGTGAAGCTGGTAAAGCTAAAAACCAAGTAACTGAGAAGAAGAAGAAAGGGAACGAGAAGCAGAAGAAGAAGAAGGAGGCAAAGGCAAAAAGGGGCAACCATGCATCATCTAGCGAAAATCAACACATTGCACTGTCCAAACCTAAATCTCCATCTATCATTTGCAAAGGAGACCACTATCATTGAGATTGTCCTTGCATCCCTCAGATCCTAAGGGATTGGTCTCCTCATTTTCACAATCCAGTGTCGTCAACCTCTGACGATCATGTTGAGAGTACACGTCAACTAGTGAAAATGAAGTCTCTGGGTAGAAAGGAAAATATAAATTTCCTTGTAGACTGTGTGAAGGCGATCATGCCATCCACCGTTGTCCCTTCCTGGACGAAGCTAAAGGATTCTTGGATAACTGTCCTGCTTCACCGCTACGACTTCCTCCTGGGTACAAGAAACTCTTACCGAGTCCATCGCTAGTTGAAAATCTGACTGACACACCTTTGTGGTTGGTTGAAGAATTTATCATTAAAGATAAACCCTCTGAGTCCACACTGGACCAAAGTCATCAGGTCGAGACGGCAGTCGACCCAGTCTTGTCTTCAGAAGGTCCATCTTCAGATGATACAGTCACTGAAGAGAATGAGAACGACACCATTCAAATTCTTTTCATAAACACAGACTCCAATGAACATGGGAGCAATCTACCCGTTCCTTTACCATAGGAAGGAAGTTTGTCAGAGTCGTATCTGGTTGTTTATTTGGTCCCACCTCCGAGCAACCTAGTCGTTTCCTTCGATTGGAATCTACTAGGAAAACCCCGTCTACCATCTAATGTACCATTCTGAATCATTGTACAAGCTTACAGAATGGTCATGGTCAATACTATCATAGATGAAGGGGCTTCTGTGAGTATCCTTTCCTCAACTGCTTGGAAAGTGATCAGTTCGCCATCACTTCTGCCTGAGATGCGAAACTTGACAAGCTTCGACAAAGGAACCAGTCGACCATTAGGGATCCTTCTAAATTTGCCTATAACTTTGAGAGGGAAAATCGTTTATCTGAACATAATGGTAGTCCAAGGACCTCTAGATTACAATCTACTCCTTGGGCGTGATTACATTTATAGCATGGGAGCCATTGACCCCTCACTCTTTCGAGTAATGTGTTTTCCGCATGAAGGCAGAGTGGTCCAGCTCGTAGACCAGCTTTCATTCCCTAGCTCACACATAGCTAATAGTCAAATGCCATCCGTAACTGGTCTTTTCACGCAAGGAATGTCTCATAAATCTCCAGTCCGTCCACCTGATGACTGCGAGTAATTCAGTGATTGTGACTGAAACCCAGAGGCCATGCACCCTGGTCTGCTTCGACAGAAGAACCCCATATATAAGGTGGGTTTCCGCATAGGAATATGACTAGTCTGACATGCCCGTCCATTTAGGAAAATGGGATTAGACTGGAATAAGATACCTCCATCAAAAGGTATGCCTTTCCTAACAGAGCAAGTGCTTTGTTTGCAATTGAAGGGTAACCTGGAAACTCTACTTGTATGTTAAAAGGTAGGCCTTTCTCGATAGAACAAATGTTTTGTCTGCAAATTGAAGGGTAACCTGGAGACTCTACTTCATTATACCTGGGGGCATGCAAACATTTTCGCAAGGAAAGTGAAAAGTGACCATTTATTTTCTTAGTTTGTAGATCCTCAACCCTTTAAACTCGTAGGATTGGTCGTTCTTAGCTTACATAAAGAAAGGATTTGGAGCAAAGTTTCGAATGGTGCAAGCTCTCTAAAAATTGAACCTATCGATGAGACATCCTTATTATACAACTGGCACGAGTAGTTTTACGCAAAGTTCAAGCTCATTAAAAATTAACCCTAAGCAATGAGCATATGTTCCACTAGAGCTTAAGCTCATTATCAACTTTTGAGCCTTGGTCGTGTTCTTACCATCACCTCCACTCTGTTTTAGCCGATCATATGCCTCCATTTGATTGTTTACCCTTTTGAGGATCAGCTGCGACGAGTGATTCTGTTAGCCATCCTCTTAACACTGGCATGATTGGAAAATTCCAAACCTTACCTGGAACCAGCTACTACCCGAAAATATCACTCGTTCCTCAAAAAACGAGTCTCCTTTAATCTCTTTTCATCTAACTCATAAAATATGAAAATATTGTCAAGCAATTGGCCTCTCCAACTCATTAAAGCTATCGGAAGTGCTATCCCTCCTCTAGATTTTAATCTTTTTGGACCTGAGGGATTATTACACAAAAAGATCGAGCGCTTGTCTTGTTCGGCTCGTTAAAACTATAAAAAATTCATCCCTTTCGTATTATTTATACTTTTTCAGACTTAAGGGATTATATGACGAAAAAGGATTACTAAAGTTTCCTTTTTGTCCCTTTTTAGACTCTCTAAAATTGAAAAAGGACTGAGATATCTTTGTCATTAAACTCGTTAAAACAATAGCGACAAACTTGTCCATATAGACAAGAACGAGTTTCACTGTCACTAGGCTCGTTAAAACATAGCGACGGGTTTGCCCGAAGGGAAAATTATAGAACAAGCATATGTTATCCTCCTCAAGCTTGAA